>JAQFXV010000317.1:0-25674 GCA_034694065.1 Camisia spinifer
TTGAGAAGGAAAATTCTTTCTTATTGAGACAAAGTTATTAAAAATACACCTATTTCCAAAATTTCATGATGATACTGCTGAAAATTCATCAGAATTGAGATTATGATTTCAGTGGTATCAAAGCCTATCAGCAAAAATTCTGTTTCAACCATGAGAATATCTATTCAAAAATATAGGAACCAAAACTGAACACTTGAGAAGGTTTCGGTTAAGTTTAATTCAGTGAAAAAAATCGTGTAACTTTTCTTTTAATCATACTATTCATGCTTAAAGTCAAGCAATAATGTAATCAAGTAGTCATGTGTGCAAACATTTACTTACTTTAATTATTGACTTTTTTTATGAAGTTTGACAAATAGAGATGCCTTCTATGTAAACATAAGGCATCATTAATCATAGATTATATAGTTATTAATGTAATGCAGTATTCAATGTAAAGTTACGCTCATTTATTACCAGACTTTTAGACTACTATTGATAATGACCTTCAATATGAAAAAGAGCCAAAACTTAAGCATAAAATAAGAAACTTTACAAGTATTGGCTCTTAAATAGAGATGAGATATAGAGATGACATCTCATTCATTATAAGCTCGTTTTCTATAATTTTAGTAAACAATAAACTTAAAAACAAAATAAATAAATAAATAGATGTCTAAATTATAAATAAATGTCTATAAATAAACGGATTTTTATTTTAAATACAGTTTGAATGGATGACTAATTTTTGAAATATTTATTATTTTTACATTTCTGCGAAATATGTTTTCAAAAATTGATTCAAGCTTTCAAATAATAGTTAATCTCAAGTATTAAACAATTTATTTTTGAAATATTATTCAAGTATTATTTTAATCAATACTTAATCTGTAAATAAATTAAATATAATTGAAAATGTCTTCAATGATTGGAACAAATGGTTCAATGAGTGGTCACTGCGGAGGAAGTGTTTTAGGATGTGTTGCCTCTAAAGAAATGGATCAAATAATTCGTCGTTTAGAACAGGGATCAGTTCTGACCAAATTCTATAATAAAGGAAAACCAGAGAGAAAAACATTTTTCGTAAAATTAGAGACAAGACAACTGTTATGGACTCAATCGGGGAAGAGTTCTATTGAGGGATGTCTTAACTTAAGAGAAGTTAAAGAAGTGAGAATCGGATCTATTTCTAAAATATTTGAGAAATGGCACGAAGAAGAGTGTACTCGAAAGTGGGAAAGAGGACAGTGTCTCACAATCTTATACGGATCTACTTTTAGGCTTAAGACACTCTCTTGTGTTGGTATGTATTAGAGTTTTATCACTTCAAATACAACTTCAGTTTATACCAAAAGCTAATTTTTCAATTTTTACCCCCTTTTTATTAGCAATATCTCCGCGAGAATGTGAACAATGGGTCAGAGGATTAAGATTTTTGACCGAAGAAACTATTAAAACTTCGCATAATATTCAGGTTCAGATTTGGCTCAAAAAAGAATTCAATTCCACTGAAAATTCAAAATCTGTGTAAGAATTGACTTATTCTTAATTTTAAATAAACTTTTATTACTTTTTATTAATTAATGAATTTTGAATAGAATTACTCTCAAAGAACTGAAAGGATTCTTAACTCGAAATAACTGTAAGCTTCAAAACTATAAATTGAAGGAATATTTCCAAGAAGTTGATGTCAGAAGAACTGGAGAAATAGGTTTAGAAGGATTCACAACATTCTACACAAATCTAATCCATGACAAGAAATTATTCTGTGAATACTTTGCCTCTTATTCTAATGATAGAAAACGAATTACAGTCCAAGAATTTACTGCCTTTTTAGCTCAGGAACAAAAAGACTTTATAGCTGAAGATGAATTACAAGTTAAAAAATTAATGAAAAGTTATTATTTAAACCCTAATCGCGATTCTCAAGAATTATATTTAACTTTAAAAGAGTTTATCAACTTTTTGTTTTCCAAACCAAATGAATTATGGGACTCAAGACATGATAAAGTGAATCAAGATATGAACAAACCATTGAGTCATTACTGGATCGCATCTTCACATAATACTTACTTAACTGGAGATCAGGTTAGGAGTGAATCTTCAACAGATGCGTACGCGCGGTGTCTTCGTATGGGTTGTCGTTGTATTGAACGTAAGCATTATTTAGTGAATTAAAGGGCTCTTCATTTGTGTTTTAAAGGGTTCTTCATTTGTGTTTATAATTAATTTCACTTTTTTGTTAGTTGACTGCTGGGATGGACCCGATGGTAAACCTCTCATATATCACGGCCACACTCTTACCACTCGAATTAGATTTATAGATGTTATTAAAACTATTAGCGAACACGCATTCGTTACTTCTGAATATCCAGTTATTCTTTCAATTGAAAATCACTGCACTTTAGCTCAACAGAGATATATGGCTCAGGCTTTCAAAGATGTTTTTGGAGGTATTCGTAACAATTGTAATTTATTGGGAATTCAAATTTGTTTTATATGTTTTAGATTTATTACTTACTCAACCGATTGAAAGAGAAGGTTCAGCGTTGCCGTCACCCAATCAATTGAAAAGGAAATTCATAATTAAGGTCTACATTCAATCAATTGAACACTTAATATTCACTCAATTAATATATAATCAATTTTAGCACAAAAAACTTCCCGAAGGATCAGATGAGAAGATTGTTCAGCAGAGAACCAGTGATGATAATGTCAGTGATATGGATATCAGTAATTCTGTTAAGAATGGAGTACTTTATTTGGAGGATCCGATAGACAGAGTGAGTCATTCTATTAGAGACACTCCGAATAAAAAACTTAATTATATTCTTAATTTGAAGGAATGGAAGCCTCACTTCTTTATGTTAACAAATGATAAGATGTATTACGCAGAAGATCATCACAATTCAGAAGAAGATGATGACAATGAGTCTGAAAGACACGATAGTTTGAGTCAAAGAGAGGGAAGTCTGAACGGAACCGAAGAATTGCATTTCGATGAGAAGTGGTTTCACGGAAAGCTTGCGGGCGGAAGGAATCAGGCGGAGACACTTCTACATAGATATTCACATTTAGGTGACGGTACTTTTCTAGTCAGAGATAGCGATACATTTGTAGGCGATTATTCACTTTCATTTTGGCGTCAGGGAAGAGTCAATCACTGCAGAATCAAACAAAAACAGGAACGTTCCGGAACTAAATTCCATTTAATCGATTCCGTTACTTTTGATACACTTTATGGCCTAATAACTCACTATCAGTCGCATCCACTCAGAAGTCAGGAGTTTTCTATCTATTTGACTGAACCCGTTCCTCAACCCAATTCACATGAGGGTAAAGAATGGTTTCACGAAAGTATGACTCGAGCACAAGCCGAAGATATGCTTAAACGACTTCGATATGACGGAGCATTCCTTGTGAGGAGAAGTGAAAAAGAGGAAAATTCATTCTCTATTTCATTCCGGTATTTATTTCAACAAATGTCATAATTTCTTCCATTTCAGTAACATATTTATCAAATTTGAATTAAGGGCTGAAAACAAGATAAAACACTGTCGTATTAAACATGAGGGAAGACTTTATATTATAGGAAACACTCAATATGAAAGTCTCGTCGAATTAATCAATTTTTATGAAAAACATCCGCTCTATAGGTTTGATAAGAAATTCAATTCCATTAGATTTTTAACTCATAATAATTTAATAAATTTTCAGAAAAGTTAAACTTAAATATCCGACAAATGAAGAAATAGTGAGAAGAGTTGGATGTGTGAGTCATACGATCATATTTTAAAAAAGAATGTTCTAATATTTTGCTGATTTGTATAATAATTTAAATTATAGGAACCATTGGGTTCAGAAGGGAATTATATGGACCCGAATAGCTTTCCGATTACTGTTAAGGCTCTCTATGATTATAGAGCGCAAAGAGATGATGAATTGTCATTTTGCAAACACGCTATTATTATAAATGTAGTAAAATTAGATGGAGGAGGGTGGTGGAGGGGTGACTATGGGGGCAAAAAACAACACTGGTTTCCCGCTAACTTTGTTGAAGAAATTGAAGGACAAGAAAATACTGAAGACGCTGTAATTTATTCCTGTTTTTTGTTGTTGTTGTTGTTGTTATTGTTAAAACTTTTCGGATTTTCCGACGATTTGCATTCATTTGTTTTTATTTAGTCGTCTGATTCCATGCCTTTGGGAAATCTTCAAAAGGGAAGTATAGATATAGTCGGCTGTACTGTTGTTACGCAGAATTGGACAGTAAGGGGAAAAGATAATGTCTTTCGTATAGTCTCTCCCACACAAACGACTCCAATCGAAATCGCAGCTCAATCTGAAGAAGAAATGGTTGAATGGGTCACAAAAATTAGAGAAACTTCACAACTTGTTAATGATAAAGTTTGTAATTTTAATCATGTTTTTATTTATTTAATTTTAAAACTTTATTGATTTGATCATAGATTAAACAAAATCAAGAAATGGAAAAGAATTTACGGATAGCGCAAGAATTGTCGAACTTAATAGTCTATTGTCGAGCCGTCCCTTTCCTTCCCGAACGTGAGCTCTCATATAATAATTATTTGTAGAATTAGTTATTCTTATAATTCATTTATTGATAAGGCATCGGAAACTTCACCGAAATGTCATCATTTCCCGAATCAAAAGTAGAGAAATGGTTGAGTGGACAAAACTGTCGTTTTCTACTTAAATATCATGAAACACAGTTTACTCGCGTTTATCCAAAAGGAGGTCGAATCGATTCATCGAATTACGAACCGATTAAGATGTGGAACTGTGGTATACAAATGGCAGCCCTTAACTATCAAACACCTGACAGACCGATGCAATTAAATGAAGCCAAGTTCAGACAAAATGGAAACTGTGGTTATGTTCTAAGAAGTGATTTCATGTTTAATCAAGATTTCAATCCTTATGAAAGAAATACAATTCAAGGCATCGAACCCTTGACTCTAACCGTTAAAGTATGAGATCTATTATAAATAGTGATGTTTATTAAGTTATTATAACTATAGGTATTGTCAGCGCGTCATCTCATCAAATCTGGCAGAGGATTAATTAGTCCTTTTGTTGAAGTAGAAATTGTTGGCACTGATTATGACGCCAACAAATATAAGACAAACACCATTCGTATGATATTAAACCCTTGCTTTACTCGTTAGTGAGTTTTTAATTCATTTTTTTCTTCCAATAGCTGATAATGGATTCAATCCTTTATGGAATGAAATATTTGTTTTCGATATTTGTTGTCCAGATTTAGCTCTTTTAAGATTTGTTGTTTATGACGAAGATATGTTCGGAGACCCAAACTTTTTAGGTCACGGAACGTATCCTATAAACTGTTTGAGACAAGGTTTGCATTCCGTTTACCAAAACTTAACAAATGCTTTAAATAGTAAATAACTTTTCTGAAATTCTCATATTTATTAACCAATAGGATATCGAAGTATACCTCTTAAGAATGATTACAGTGAAGAGCTTGAACTGTCGTCTCTTCTCGTTCACATCAATATAAAGAACGCAAAGGTATTATTATTATTATTTAATTCTTTAGTCAAACACTTCATCTTCAATGAAAATAACTTTAAAATTTCATTAATATCTTCTGCTTTCAACTGCACTCAGCTTAAAAACAATGCTTGCAATGCAAATGAATTATAGGAATCTATCGGTACTTGAGGTGCAACTCATCTGTCATTATTTTAAATTTCTATTAACCAATGCTTTCATTCTATATATAAGTCGGAAGAAGCTATTTATGCTTCAATTCAGGAATTAAGAGATAATTCGCGTCATTTGAATAAAATGATTGAAGACGCGGAAAGAGTCGGCGATTCTTCACAAGTCCAACATTTTAGAACACAATTAGGAATTATTGAGGAGCAGCTCATCAACAAAAATGAAGAGAGGTTTCTATTTATTTAATTCAAATCCAATTATTTTTCATTGCATAACAAGTTTGTGAATTGTTTAACAGATTAAAAAGTTCATCGAATGGTACGCTTTGATAAACTGAAACTTTAGCCAAAACATTAAATCATTTTACGAACAAATCTCAGATTTATTTATAATTAAAGAGCAAAATAACAAATTTTTTCCCCCGAAATATTATTGGAATCAATTTCTGATTCACAAAAATCATTATAAGCCTTATATTTTTAAGATTTGTATAAACAAATATTTTATTATTTTAACTGTTTGTATATCAAGATTTGATCTCTATTTATATATTATTCATAAGTCATTTCATCTCTTTTTGATTTAAATAAATTAATTATTTATAAGACTTGACATAAGTTTGAAAAGAATTATTCAAATTTATTCGAATGATCGACTTGTATATGTTTAATGGTATCAGAATTGGCGAAACCAAACAATACATTATAAAAAGCAGGTAATTTGAAATGTTCTTCATCTATATAAAGCCTGTAATTGTTTACTTTACAATTACCCAAAAAAGATATGACAAATGATTCACTTTCGACCGCATCTCCGGGTTTACAACTTATGGTACGAGTCATGAAAGGCCAATACCAGCGAAATGTCGAAAGAATGAACTCATCTTTAGACTTATTGTAATAAATTCTTAATACATATCGTTTTCCAATTAATATAAAGAGAAAGCTAAGAAAATATATTATATATAAGATATATTTTTGACCGAATTGTTCAGTTGTATCGTAAGGATCGTAACTCGTCTCGACATTAACGATCTCGTTTGGCAATGACTTTGCGATTGTGACCGTTATTATCAATACGAATGAAGTAATAATAGCGCCATAAGTTGCGTGTCTATTGAACTCTGCCTTATATATCAATGAATGGCTATTTATATCTATTTTGTCTTTAGAAAAGTTATGAACAACTCCTCTGTCTTGTAAACGAATAATTCGCCAAAATTTACGAATTGTCGCGAAATTTATGTTCCTTTTTATTAACAGATCACAAGACTCTATGCATGGCTTCAATAGTTTGTTATCATTTGGTTTCAATATCTATACAAAAAAGTTTTCAACTCATTATAAATACTGTATTTATTTTAACTTTAGTACTGATTGTTAAATACCTTTGAATGCAATGATTTATAGTTTAAATACTTTAATAAATAATTGTTAGACTTTAAAAATGATACAAATATTGATGAATTTCTTTGAGATATTAATAAATTCATTGAAATGATAGGATTTATTTATTGATTAAACATAAAATTACAGGTAATTTAATCGAAATGATTAACTTTAAACTAAAACTTTTTTATCCAAAATGTTTACAATAACTTTTCACTTATTTTTAAATAGATGGCAAACATGTGATCGTTAGTTTTGAACATAAAGGAAATACATTAATTACGTTACTCTAAATGGAGAGTTGGATGTAATGAAATTAGATTAAGAGGCGTTGGTTTATGTGAAAGTGAATAACATAGTGGATAATGAGAGTGCAGTTTTAGCGTAACATCAATTATAACTCATTGGTCCGCGTTTTGAGGAAATTGTTTTGAGGCTGTGTATAGTTCGAGAGATTTGTGAGGGATGAGACACCTCTGATTTTCCCCTATTAAAAGCTAATGCATAAAAGTCTGTCATTGGTTTATCAATAATAGTTATGCATGAATTCAGTAGAAGAAAAATTCTATTGAATTCATGCATAACCCTCGCACTATATTTTTATTTTACACTAATTTTAAAAAACTAACGCTCATAAGCAGTGGCGTACCAGCTCCTAATCAGGGGGCTAAAAGGACTATAACCCCAGCGATTTTAGAGAAGTTATGTATTGCTCTCATTGTATATCAAAAGTTTATCTTCAACAGACATGGGCAAGGTTCAAGCCTTTGGTGAGGGTGCCGATTCCGGATTTCCCGAATTTCAGAGGGGGGTTCAAACCCATCGGATTTAAAAGACAATTTTTGAGACCCAAAAAAAATTTCCGAATTTTTTTTCGAGAATTTCCATAAATTTGACTAAAATGACACGAAGATACTCAGAAAATTGAAAAATATAAACATTAAGCGGCAAAAAACGATAAAATTTTCAAATTTATCAATATACTTAATTTTTATGAAAAAGCAAAGGGGTTATTAAGCATTAATAATGATGTACATGTTCGAGCATGTTGGCACTCGGTAGCGAGCCCGAACGCTGAGCGTAAGAATTTCTTTGAGGGCGAGCGTACGCTCATGACCCTCGAGCGCGAGCGTACCGAGGGTTGAAATTTTGTATGAAAAACTTTAAATGATAAAATCGGCATTTTTCTTGAGTGATGACTCGTTTAGTGTAAAACGGCAACCCTTGTAAAATTGAAATTTTTTTTAAAAATTCGATGATGTGAGTCAAAACTAGATCAAAAATATGTGAACACAAGAAATACATTAATTTCTTAGATAATAATAATTTTTTGATAAATAGGTTGATTATGATATGTCCACAATTATTAGTTTGAAATAAACTAAATAAAAACTTTTGATTTTCTAAGAAAATAATCGGATAATATCATTATATTGTATAATAATAATGAATAGTGCTTTCTAAGATTATGTAATTTTCTTCAATTAGGTACCGGTTTCGTAAATTTTTGTCATCAAATCTGAAAGTTTTTAGAGTTTGATATTTGAGAATTTTAGAGTTTTAAAGTCCCACAGCCTTGAAATTCGGTAATTTTTGAATATTCTAAAATACAAGCGTTCACTTATTTTTGATCTAGTTTTGACTCACTTCATCGAAATTTGAAAAATACTTCCCATTTTATGCATGGTTGCTTCGTTGCTGTTTTACACTTTACCCTCGTTTATTGCACAAAAATTTTAAAAAATCAAAGAATTTATCCATTCAGTTAAATCTTCAATTCAGATTTGTATGGCTTTCTGTGATATTCTGCTTTCTTCGAATGACATCGAAGTATATGAATAACTTTCACATAACCCGTATGATATGGCGCTCACCATTCGAGCGCGAGCGTGTGCATCATTAAGCATTAATTTTTCAAAAATCTTTTCTGAAAATTTCAATAAAAGCGAAGGAGGGACTACTTTTTCGATTTCTGAAAATCTTGTCGCGCAGAAAAAAGTGTGAGAACCTGAGTTAGAGTTTACGCTTCACTTAATGGTTTGTAGAATTGAATCACATTACCCTCAATTTATGAACAAACGTTCAGTTTTCGTTATCATTAGTCGGAAATATGATTTTGATCAATTTTTTACTTACTTACTAATTATTTACTTATTTTCTCTGCATTTTGTTTGATTTTGGTAACTTTATGGGATTGAAAACAAAAATATGAAATTTTGGGGAAATTTCACCTAAAAAGAGAATTTAGAGAATATTCAAATCTTCGATTCCAAAATATTGTCATTCAAATTTTATTTTATGTCATTCATATGAAGACGGATAGTAAAGAAGTCCTCTAATGAGTTTTCCCTAACATATGTATTGTATTTTTTAGATTTAATTTCATTACCATTACATGAACTTTTGTTGAGAACTATGTGATTATAATTTATTAGAAAGAGGGAAATATTCTTATCATTATGATTCAATGTTAGAACTTTTGGTTTTTCCAAATATTTTACTGTAATTAATATTTAATCAATGATTTATCAGTACTGATCAGTAAAATATTCAGAAAACTCATTAGTTCCAACACCCATTCATATTGATAATTTATCAGTGATAAGGCTTTATTACTTTATTGACAGTATAAAAATATCAAAAGTTCTAAAGTTTGAAATGTTTTAAACTCATGAATATTAAGTGTTGTCAATGATTGATAGGTCTTAATAGTATTTGATGCAATTTACAAGCCTTAATCGCTAACATAGATCTTTACTAAAGTCCTTCAATGAAATCTAAGTAATATAATAGATATGTGTCGGGAAAACTGATTGGAGGACTTCTTTACTGTCCGTCTTCATATATGCAATTGAATATGGTTCTTCATTATTTACTGTATGAGTAGATTTGAGTTTAAATTTTGCATTCATATACTTGTATGAAGTTATTGAGAAGATTTCAATAAATGTTTTGTAGTTGTGAGAACACATTTCAAAATAATAATTTGGATTTCTTACTTCATTCACAACTTATTTTTGTAACCACAAGACAGTGGTTTAAGTGGACATATGTTTCAGCATCAGCTGCTGCCTTCATCAGCACTAATGAGTCACGACTGATGAAGGCAGCAGTTGATACCGAAACATATGTCCACTTAAACCACTGTCTTGTGGTTACAAAAATAAGTTGTGAATGAAGTAAGAAATCCAAATTATTATTTTGAAATTATTGAGAAGAGCTTTCAGATATAATTTATTAAAAAATTATGAAATTTTTTTGACTCAAATAACATTTTTACGTTTTGAGTTAAAATCACCATGCTAAATGCTCGATACGCCGAACAGGAGCGTGAACTTTCAGCGCTTCAATTCACTGACAGTTTAGGAAAGTTCAACACTGTTTTCTTTAAGTTAAGTTTCGATAACATTTTATGAATAATATCAAATGTTTATTCCTAAGGCAAGAGATATTTCATTAATTTAAATACTTTGCATATTTAAAAACTTCAGACGAATAAATAGCCGAAAGCTATTTTTCATACAAAATTTGAAGGTTATGTTGCAATAAAATTACATAAATTGTTTCTTTTTCCTATTTTCGCAGCAATTCAATAACAAATCACTAAATGATAAAGACTTCTAGCGCTTAGATTTTTGTTTTGTCGGAATTTCTAAGGACTAAAAACTAATGGCATAAAGGGCTGTTCTCATTGGAGATTAATCCACATTTCTTAATCCAAACCAGCTTGAGGTTTGCGTTCTCACTGATTGGTTTAATTCCCTTTCTATCAACCGATTTGACGTCACAATTATAATCGATTGTGATATCGAAGAGCTTTTTCAAAAAAGAGTAATCATACTATTATTTTTAAATATAATTCAAATATCTTATACATTTTCAAATATTATAAACACTACAATAATAATAAAGTAATATTGATAATAATTCAATGAAGAAAAATAAAAACTAGCGTTATTAAATTCGCTGAACTTTCTTTGAGGCAATAAATTGACTAGTAACTTCAATAAATTGACTAGTAACTTCAATAAATTGACTAGTAACTTCAATAAATTGACTAGTAACTTCAATAAATTCAAGAAAAGTCAAAATATTAATGATTAAAATTCAAATAAATGATCAGAATTCCGTGTTATCTCGAAAACATTTTGTTCTCCTATGTCAAGAACAGTATAATCGTGAATTATTGAGTCTAAATTATAACAATCATTTGAATTATCTATAAATCTAATGTATTATATTCCAATAGACACTAATTTTTGAACTATTTCATTAGATAAACGATAACGAACTTTTATATGAATTCTTCCCTTCTCTAAATCTTAATTGAATAAAGTTAAATGAGAACTTTCAAAAATATTTTATGCCTAATCCAGTGTTTTGGAAATTCTGTTCTTTAAGGTCTTAACAAGCTTTAATAATTATTATCGGAGTATCATTACCAATTTCACAAAAATAGCCTTACAAAAATGAGATTCGAATTTTTTCCCAATGGAGGTGATAATCGATTTAATACTGAAAGTGAAGGAAAGATTTTTTTTTAAAAAACAAATGATTTGGATTTCATGAATCCAGAATTAGAGCTCGTCCAGATTTAGCAAAGGAATTGAGATAAGCTAGAATGCAAAACTTAGCCTCGAACTTTTAGTCTGGCCTTCGATTTATAAAACAAAATGTTAAATACATGTAAAATACTGCTCATTGAAATTTTTCTTTGAGGAATAGTTACTTTTCGATTTATGAGCCTCAACATCAATCACAATTAACAAGAACAATGCTTTGTTTACAAAAACTTTTTGATAAATTAAAAAAAACCTATTTGTCAATTTGATTCCAGAAACTTAAGAAATCATACTGGCTGTGAAGAGTATTTGATTTGAATTTTTTGTATTTCAGCTATAAATAATGATAAATAATTACCATCTATTCCTAAATTGAATGATTGCATTTTTGACATTCAACCCAAAGTCGAATCTCGAAAAAAATCTAACTAAAAATATAATCTTTAAATTGAATTATTAAAAATATTTATAATAAAAAAATTTACTATTGAGATTTAACATTTTAATTTGTGTGAAAAAACACTCTGTATTGGAAATTTAGAAAAATATTTAAGTTTGCGTCTATGATAAGTTACAGGAGGCTCTATACTCGAGGCTCACCCAATGTGTGAGCGGGAACATGATAAAACTGAGACTAGAGCTTGAGAAAGTATTCGAGCGTTACTGTGTAAGCTATGCTCAATCTACACAAAAATCCAAAATATCAGTTATTAGATCTCAAATTTCAAAATATTAACCCATTTGAATATTTGAACAATCAATTTGATCTTAAAATTATTCGGCGAATACTTTTATCGATGTCTTCAGACATAATTCATATAAATAGTGGTTTTTATGTTTTATGATTTCAATTCAATATAATTTAGTTCCGCAATTAAGTAAAACAGTTTTATTTTATTTCTATTGGTTCACAAATTAGTGCTTAAAGTTTTGCATTGACATCAAATAACTGATACAATCGGAGAACTGAACAAATTTTAATTCGTTTAATTGTATCGATAGAAAAAATTCTATCTTTTTGTTTCTTATTAAACGACTGGTTATATGAATATCACCGGAAATCTTTTCGATTACTTTAAATAAAGATGAAACAGATATACAGTTGAAAGAGAAAGACCCGGAATCTCATTATTTTAAATGCTTTGATATGTGATAAGAAATCTAGTTTTAGGGTAAATAGAAATAGATTTGTTGTCGGTTTCAGTTATGATCAAAACATTCGTATCTTTAACTCTGATTTTCACATAATAGAAAGTTTTAACAATTCCAGCAATAAAGAGAACCATCGAATCTATAATTCCATAAGAAGTTAAAACTTTTCTAACATTTATCAGATCATATTAATTGTTTAAGAAGTAGACACGCATTTGTTCCTTATTCTATAGATTATTATTAGATTTACAAACAAGAAATACAAATGAATGTCACATTTTATTCAATGAAAATGTAAAGCAATAAATTTAGAACAATATGACTTTTGCATAATGGTTATGATGTTTAATAAATATATACCTTGTAGAACATTAAAGAAAATGATTTACGGTAATATTCATTTGAATATCTATATAGAATTCATCAAATTGTGTATTCTCTCACATTCTGATCAATGCTATCTTCAAGGATAGACATTAAGATTCGTGACCTGAATGAACAACTTTTTCTTAATGCCAAAAGTTTTATAATGTGTTGAAGTTGTTTAACGAAGAGTGGTTTAGTTCGGTTCGCAAAGACATTAAAAAGAGCTTCGCATCGGATCTTTTGAGATGTAATTTATTATATTGGGTTCAGAAAATGTCAGTTTCAAAAATATACGAAATTACTTATATATAAGCGACTTATTTTGAATTCTTTATGTGATAATTTATCAATTTTTTATCAATCCTATTCTTTTGTCAAATTTTTATTTTAAAATTTATCAAAATATAATTCATTATACTTTCGAAAGTGAAAAATCGAATCAATACATCAAAAGTGACTGAAAATCATTGCAATAAAACTTTTTCAATATTCTATTGCAACTTAAGTAAGTTAAATAGATTCGTTTGAACGCGAAATTTATTTATTTCTTTTTGTTTTGCATCCTCTTCACAATGGTCTTAAAGTAAAAATGAAGTGAATAAAAAGAATATTACTCATGAAAAGTTTGATTTATAATAATTCTAAATTAAAACCATTAATATTAACTCGTCTTAACTTTGCTTTTTTGATAGGAATGACTGAAGCAAATAATATTCTAGCGATAACTCTTGTAGTTATAACCGCTGGCTCTGCAATATATACAATAAAGACATATTTGCAGCCGGGGATGAAAATTGCCATCAATTTAGCAGAAATTAACGATCAGATGATGGACGACAAATTTGAACCAATAAGACAAACGAGTCATCACACAATTTCAACAACATTACCATCAACTTCATTAGGATCAGAGGCAACGACAACCCTTTCAAGAACGACCTCAAAAGTTTTTACAGAATCGCCTGCAGATGACTTCGATATTGACGACAATCAACGCGAAATCGAAGGCCCGCCGATTAAAAAACGAAGTATTGTTGAAACTAAATTGGGTGACATCGAAGGCATAGAACAAGAAGTGTCCGGAAAGAGAGTGTTAGCATTCTTAGGTGTTCATTACGCCATCGCTCCAATCGGTGAACTCAGGTTCAAAAAACCCAAACCTATAGAACCCTGGAATGGAGTCAAAAACGCAAAACAATATGGAAGTCCGTGTATGCAATACTTACCGAATGCAACTGATCTACCGATGACTTTATTGAGGAAAGACTTTTCTGAAGATTGTCTACATTTAAATATTTGGACGCCTTCTTTAGAGAAACCTTTAAAACCTGTCCTCATTTTTATTCATGGTTTGTTTTATTCAATGATTTTAAATCATTTCATTGAAAAACTGTAGAATTGAGACAATATTTATTGTCAAACAAATTCTAAAGAAAATTTTTTAGCACAAAACAAGAAAAAAATCTAAAATTCAATTCAATAAACAGGCGGTACGTTTACATTTGGAAGTAATTCAGTCGATGAGATTGACGGCCGAATGCTAGCGGGTATGCAGAATGTTATAGTGGTCACTATTAACTACCGATTGGGTCCATTCGGTTTCATGAATGCACGAATCGATGAAACGCCTGGAAATATGGGATTACATGATATGATGACTGCTATTAAATGGACAAAAGATAATATTCGATCTTTTGGTGGTGATGAGAACTCTATAACACTCGTCGGACATTCATCAGGTTATTGAGTTATTTGTATTTCAAGTAGTAGTGATTCAAACTTTTAATTTAGGTTCTATTTGAATTCCGATTCTTCTAAAACTTTTCATTTCGATTCGTTTCGATTCTGATTTGATTTTTAGGAATTGAATACAAGACACGCATTAATGAAACTTTAATTAAAAAATTTTAGGAGCAATCGCGACAACCATTTTCCTTACGTCCCCGCCGGCCAAGAACTTATTCAAAAGAGCTATTCTCCAAAGCGGGTCCGCAACAGTTTTTAACTTTTATTTCGAGCGAAGTTTTCAATCGAGTGAAAACTTTGCCGAAATCTTAGGCTGTGCTGACAGTACACGCAATTTGACTAATAATCCTGAACTAGTGATGAAATGCATTCGAGAAATGCCATTACAAAGACTCAAAAGAGCGACTGAAGATCAACTTTCAGAAGAACTCTATTCTTATTCACCTGCAGTCGGAGAAGAAGTGATGCCTCAATTCCCTAAAGACTCTATGGAAGACGTAAAACAATTTGGTGATCAAAAAGAGATTTTGATCGGAACCAATTCAGATGAAGGCGCGCTTTTCTTCCATTTGGGAAATCCTGAAATTTTTAGAAGAGATAAAGCGCCGACTATTAAGGTATTAAAAACAGTAAGATTTGTTCGAAATAATTTCTTTGAGTTTTCCAACAGAAGAACTTTATTCGAAGAAAATTTTTCAAAATCATTTAATTATATTCTAAATAAGGGAACTTTTAAGTTAGATTTTAAGTTGAATTTGAAAATTTTCCTTCACATAAAGGACATCGAAGAGGCCAAAGAACTGCTCGCGTCATCACTTAAGGATTGGGGTCTTTCAAAGTCCACTTTAAAACTAATGAATTCGTTTTTCTTGGAGAAAACTAAAAGTGTTGAACCAAACGTTATTCTAAAAGCAATGCATGACGTTTTCGGAGACCTCGCTTTCACTTGTCCTGCAGTTTATTTTTCAGAAAAGTTTGCGGCAAAAAATAGAACCTCTTATTATTACTATTATACACATCGATCAGAAAGTCTGAAAAGAGGTGATTGGATGGGAGCCACTCATTTCGATGAAATACCTTTCGTTTTTGGACATCCGTTAAGATATCCACATAAGTATTCAGGAATTGATATCGATTTCAGCAAAAGAATTATGAATATTTGGGCCACTTTTGCAAGAACTGGGTATAAATTGACTTTTAGTTCAGTTTAATTCCTAGTTTTTGACTTTATTGTGCTTCTAAAGTAGAAATTATTGATAATTATTTATTCTTCTTAATAGAAAACCTCCGCCAATGAATGGCGTAGAATGGCCTCAATATAATTCGGATAATCAAGAATTTGTTGAACTGAACGGAAGATATGCTAAAATAGGAATAGGTGTGGGTCCGCATAAAGACAACTGCGACACTTGGAAATATGCATTCAAATTATTCAATTAATCTTTTACATATTGTTGACATTTATTTATTTCAAGGCTTTAAATATCAATCAATAAAACTCAATATGAAATTCCAATAAATAAACTTCAATTTTCACATCTTTTCTAAAATAATTGCGTAAAATAGAGCTAAGTATTAATTTTCATTTCGATTTCTCATATGATAACACGTTTATGATTCAAACGATTTTATCATTAAAAATAACTTTCACTCAAAGTTAATGAATGAAAATTCATTGAAATTCAAATTAATGCAATTTATTTATTCCTCATTATTGTTATCATAATTTTGAGTATTCATAACTCTATTAGAACTCATGTCCAGTAATAAATACAATTGACACTAAATATTAAGTTAAATAAAAAATCATTTATATTAAAAACTAATCATTTTTACTAAGTTCATAAAAATTAACGATTCAAACATTTATTTGATTTGAACCATTCAATTGTATTTAAGCCTATTTATTATTTTCTTCATTGAGTTAGAGATATAAAACATAATCTATAATATAGGCGTGCGGGTCAAGGATTTATGCGACCCAAACCGCGAACCGCAACGCCTCAACCCGACCCGAACTGCGAACCGCTTATTTTTAAATATTAGACCCGACCCGCGGGTCGAACCGCTACAATTATATTATTTTGAAGTGACTTTTATTTAGTATTTTAAAGTTTTGGTAATGAATATTTTCAGTTTTTTACTCATGAAAATTACATTTATTCTCAATTAATACAATAATTATTCAAATATGTTTTCAATTAGTTATTTATCTTAATTACACTTTATTTTCAATTATTTTTGAAGTTTTCATACTTTTTAAACAATGATTTGAAGCATAAAGTATTGTAAATAGTTGTTGAATCTAAAGTAATGCATTCTGTAATATAATACTAACATAAACAGAAATCTATTCATGTAATGAGTCATACATTTTGATATATTTTCGTTTGTTTAAACTCTTGTTTTAAATTCTATAAATATGCGGTTCTTTGCGGGTAACCCGCGGTTCTGTACAATAGACCCGACCCGAACCGCGAACCGCTACTTTTAAAGAAACTAAAACCGACCCGACCCGAACCGCGGTTTACCCGCGGGTCAAACTGTTTAGCGGTTCACCCGCGCACCTATATTTATAATATCCTTGTATGCAATGTTATAATTTTCATACTCACTCATTACAAATGGTTTATTGGAATTGAAAAAGAATAAAAAGGTGTTTAATTAAGTAAATTAAGATTCATTTTTGCTAATAATAAAAAGGAATTTTCAATACATGACAATGTTATTCATAATTATATCATAATTTTTTCAATTATTAGCATTAATTGTTCAAAACTTCCAAAAAGCTGTGGAACTAATGGTCATCTTTTCAATAAGTCGATTGATCCTTAAGTTTAGGCGTTTTTGAGGCAAAATTAATTTACTTAAGGGTTTAATATATAAAAGCATTTATTGAATCAATTTTTATTGTTTTAAATCAAGAGATATTACATTAAAATATATGTTAGTTTACAAATTGTTTCGAACTGAAAATAAGTCTGATTTAAAATATCTAAACCTTATATTGAGTGACATTTAATTTAACAATAAATAGAAACAAAAATGATTTAATATAAAGTTTTATATAAGGCTCAGGTCTAGAAATATAAGAATAATTTTGATGATATTTTAATTTGAAATCAATTTAGCAAAAAAAACTCTAAAAAGTTTATGTTTTAATTGATTTTTGTATCCAATTAATAGTTTGAATCGATGCATGAGATAACGCATCGTTAACAGTATTGGGTATAAAAAGTTTATAACAGCCCCAAATCGCTAGTCCTATAAATGAATATTTCACTGACTTTCGGATCAATTTAGAGGTCAATGAGGTTTCAGGTAATCTATTGAGAGAAAGACTCGTTAAATAATTGAATTGATTTGTTATTAAGATTTATTTGAAATACTTGAGAAGAGGAGGAATGTCTTCATTAGTAACAGTTCCCCATTGTTTGACAATACCGGGCACGTGTCCAATGCCAACAACACCCACCACAACAGCAGGTGTTAAACCTGAGGGTGAATTCATGTCAGGAATGGGTGAAGTCGCCAACCATAGAGAGTATGCTAAATAAGTATCTCTTTCGTGAACAAATACATTACTAAGTGCTGGAAATTCACCCGTCATTTCGGCCAACATTTCCTTAATTTTAATTAAAAAACAATTAATTATTGAATCATTTGAGAAATAAAAGAACCTATTAGTCAATAAATACCTCCAACAGATCTCTTTGTTTACATTTTTCGACCTCTTCTTTACTAATGGATTCATTATTAAAAATGATACCAAAGGCGAGCTTTAATTTTTGCCAAACACTGAGTGATGATATGGCGCGACGTAATGTGATGTGAACCGGACGGTCACCCAAATGAACGACACAACCCGGCACTCTATTTGCCTGAAAGTTAAATCATTTATAATCACATAACTTATTAACTTATTAACTCATTAAAAGGGCTCAACTCATCTAATATATAAACTCATCTAATATATGAACGCATGCAATTCACATGTTTTTTGAGGTGAAAATAAAAACACAGTTTCAGTTTCTTTTGACATCAAACAAGTGTTTTATTAAAAACTTCCCAAACCTTATAAATTGTTGATCAAAACGACCTGTTATTATAATTTAAGCTTAACTTCAAATTAATTGAAATAAGATCGGATTTATAGCAATTCAAATTAAAAATTCTGTACTAAAGGAGTAAATTATCTCAATATTGACAACTTTTCTATACTTTTTTTGGAAAAAATCCTTTAAATATTAGTTTCTGAATAAATGTTAACTTTTCGAGGCATAAGATCTCAAGCAAAGGAACCGATACTCAAAATAAACGATTAAATGAAGGAATATTGTGAGTGATGAAGAATTGATAGGAAAAAGGAAAAACTTATATAAAGTTATAAATGAATTGTTTTGATACCTCTTGAAAAGCTCTCCTGAATTCTCCGCCGGGAGCCATACCTAACTCTTTGGTCAGATGTGCTGATAGACTGAGCAAAAGCATATACATCACTCCCTGGACTAATCCATACTGTTATTAATTAATAATAATTTAATTCAAAGTTAACTATAATTGATAAACATATCAATAATTAATTACTTCTTGAAAATTTCTTCTCATTTTTGCGATTCCCATACTTTTGGATTCTTCCATAATTGACTTTTCATCAAATGATAATATACTTAATCGACTTTCACATAACTCGAGAACAACTATATTCGGTTGAGTTCTTCTTATTGTCTAAAAATAAATGCAAAAAATAGTGATAAACAGCTAAATAAACACGAAATATAATAGAAAAAGTGATAAAATCTAATTTTCAATAAAATAGAGTAAAATAAATACATGGCTGACGTCTTGTTGACTTTTTTCACTGAAATGTGCGGTTCCGACCAAATAAAGTTTGGAACCATTCGGACCCTCCAATACTGTTACAGTGTCTGGAAGTGGTCCTGAACTTAACTCATCTTCATTAGGAAGCAATTCATTGAATCGTTTCTCAGCTGATAATAATTGTGTGAATTGAGTTTTACTCTCAATAACACTATTTTCCTGAGAAGTCGACTCGTCTTCATCACAATATCCGTTATCATCAGATATTTGTTCATCACTTGTTGTCTCAGTTTCTTCTCTACTATTGTTTAAGTCTTTCTCGTTTTCATCGCTTTTATTATTTAATTGATCTGAAAATTTGAATAACAATTAAATATTTAGATTACGTCTATTTCTCAAAAATATATTCAATTTTGTTTTAAGTAATCACAAGAATTGTAAACAACTTCAGAATCTCTTTTATCAAAAGGGGTTTCAATTTGATTGACAAATAAAAAAATTGAAACACTTTTATATCATATTTTATGAATTGATTGCAACATCATTTTCAATATACTTCTCATGAATAACTAATTAAAAGGCTTAGTATTGAAACTCATTTTTTTAATACTAATCTAATATTCAAATTATAAGACATTTATTGTAAATATATTTGATATTAAACTCAAAACAAATATTTTCATAACTCAATAATTTTAAAAAATCTCTAAATAATCAACAAAATAATTAATTATTGAGTTATTAATGAATCGGAAATGAAAGTCAACTAAAACTCAATTAATTACACATTAATACAAATCCTTAACATCAATAAAAAATAAAACTGAAAAACATTAACTTTTAATAATTTAAAACGACATCAAAAACATTACACAATATATTGATAAAAATTATAAAATAAAAATACAAACCATTGATGTTATGATTAGTCAATTCTTCATCTGAATTACTATTGATTTCTTCGTGTAATTCATTTTCTAAATTATTAGTATTTAAACTATTTTTAATTAAATTATTTTTATTAACACTTTTATCGACACTAAAAGTTTCCATATTTTCATTGTTTTCAAAATTATTTTCTTTATTTTCAAATGAAGACATGTTTAATACTAAGGTATTATTTAATGAGAAAATAATGTATTAATAAATTCATTAATCAAAATATTGTAGTTTTAAATGAGTTGTGAAATAAATAATTTATTTAAGTTTTAATTCAATGGAAGTTTTAGTTTTTTTGTGATGAAAATGTTTGTCACAAAAAACGCGTCATTCAGTTATTGGCTTAAGAAATATGCTTTCAGTGACATCTGTTTTTAGTGACACCTGTTTTCATACATTATGTCATACTTTTGAAAACTTTTTGATTAAAACTTTGAAAGTTTTGCTTTATTATAACAGAAAGTTTTTATGATAATTATTATAAATTAATGATATTTTAAGTTTTATTATTCAAGAATTGATTGAAAATTATTTGAGCCCTACTTTTAAAGTGATTTAAAAGTATTGTTTGTTATAAAATGAAAAAATAGTTTAACTTAAAGGAACATAAAGTCAGTATTTGTCACAAAACAGATTCCAAACTTTAGTTATCACTGGTTTTGATCGATTAGATAATGACAAACAAAACTTCATACATATTGACCATAAATGTGATCAAAGCTTTCATTTCTAATTGCTTTCAAACATTCAATTTTAACTCAAATAATTATATTTCCAATGAATTAAATACATAATTAAAAGTTTTTATTTTGAAACTACAATTGATTAATAAATATAAAATTTTTGGTTAATGAAAATGATCCAAAATGATTAAAATCTAATAAAAACAATTATTTTTCAAATAAAACTCTACTTTGATTAATGGATTTAGAAATTTAGTGCAAAGAAAGTTCGTGAAAATGTTTAAACTATTAACTTATATAATTTTTGTTATGTACAGTTTGCTACATAAGTGTGAGCGAAACCCGGTTTTTGCAATACTTTTTCTATTCATTTCTATTTCAAAAACATGTTATACATCAAAGTATATATCTTAAGTTCGCTCTTATTAAAGTGATCGACTGTATTTATATGTCTTTTAACCACAACATCCTTTTTGTTCAGCCGATAAACCACTTCTTTTAGTAACTGTTAATGTTGTGAATACCTAAACAATAATATTAAATAAATTGATAATTCAACAGTTAATTCCATTAAATACTAAAACTATAATAAATGCAAACGTTTTAAACCTCAGCACAAGTGGGATGAATACCAATGAGTGCATCGATATCTGCTTTCGTGGCTTTCATTTTAAGCGGTAAACCAATTAATTGTGTCACTTCTCCTGCATTTGGACCCAAATAATGGAAACCAAGTAATCGTTCCTTAAAATTGATGAAAAGTTAATACGAAAATTCAAAATAAAAGGCAAAGAAATCAATAAATAATTACATTTTCACTCTTAAGGCAAATAAGCTTTGCGTAACACTTATTCAAAGGTCTGTGAAGTCTATAATAGTAAGACATTCTCCACTCCGCGGGAACGAAGTATGATATATAGACCTCTATATTGTCTTCACCGAACTCAGCGATTGCGGCCTCTTCTGTATAACCACAGGCGCCATATTCTAGTGGTGTAAATACAGTCGTCGGGACATTAATATAATCACATTGAATATTACTGTTTGCATAAAGTCTTTTAGCCAATAGAACTCCGGCCTCAATAGCTACGGGAGTCAACTCTGGTTTGCCCTCCAATATGTCTCCGATCGCATAAATATTAGGTATATTTGTTTGTTCGTTATTCACTTTGATTTTGCCCGACTTTTCTTTGATTACACCTTTTTTACGAATAGAAAATCAATGTTTTAAACTTAGAAACTATTTAGAGATCACTAAACATCTAAAATACCTGTATTTTCGAGTCCAATATTATCAGTACAGGGATCGCGTCCGATGGCAAACAATACTGTATTGTATTCTTCAACTACTTCTTCACCACTTTCTGTCATTTTTGCGGTAACTCTTAGTCTTCCCGGTTGTCCGCTCTCTATTTGTTCTATTTTAGACGGAATACATGGTCGCAAAAATTTGACGCCTTCGTGATCCATATAATCACCAACTTTTTCAGCCATATCTTGATCAAAACCTCGCAATAATATTGACCTCACCTTCAAATTGAATCAAAAATTAGTTCTTTATATACCGAAAGAAAATATAGTTAATAATACTGACCATAACAGTGACGTCAAGTCCTAAACCACGTAAAAATCCGGCGCATTCGAGGGCCACATAAGAGGCTCCGATTACTAATGTTTTTCCCGGACAGTAAGGAAGTGAAAAAAGATCATCAGAAGTGATTGTATACTCTTTAACGCCAATTACATCAGACGGATATCGCGGTCTTTCACCGGTTGCTATTATAAAAGTTTGTGCGGTTAAGAATGTTTCATTTCCTTTTTTATCAGTCAACTGAAGCAAAAAAGATTCATAATTATAAGGCTATGAAAGGAATACCAATAAAAAAATACCTTAATCTTATGCGAATCAACAAAACTTGCCAAAGCGTTAATATATTCAACTTTTTCTTCCCTCAACTGTACTCTATAACCAAAATTAAGTCCACGAATACAGTTCTGAATCTCATCTTTCATTCGAACCCAATTATGTTGAATGGCTATAAATATTGAAAATAGGGACCAATTAATTAAAAGAAAAAGATTCAAAACTACAAAATAATATTACTGTTATTGAGTTCAAAAGGTTTTTGATCAATGGTTTCCCAACCAAAATAATAGGCATCTTTCAGTTCTTGTCCAATAAGAGCCGAGTTATGCATCAATTTTTTCGGAATACATCCGACGTTAACACACGTTCCGCCCAAACCTTATTTATTAATAATAAATTAATTACAATTAGAAAAATAACTTATAAAATAAGACAATTCTAACCCCAAGTCGTTCCGATTGGTGTCGGAGTCACAAAGTCAAGAAGTGCTACTTTTTTGCCATATTTAACGGCTTCCTAACGAATCACAAACTCATTAAAAGATATTATTATAGACTTAAGACTTTTAAAAATGTTGTTATACTTTACTGGCCGCGAGTCCTCCCGAACCGCCACCGATTACTATCAAGTCGTAGTCATATTCATGTCCTTTAAGTAGTTTTGCAAGACTTCCGTCATCTCTAGCTTTATGTGTTTGATCACATCCGCCAATGTGTTGACCATTAATGAAGACCTGAGGGACTAATGTCTGACCTGTTTTAGAGGTTAACGTTTCGTATAATTCATTCCCGTTTTCCAATTGATCCAATTCTATGACTACTTTATCAACATTTAGACCATCGAATAGATCCTTAACCTTAACGTTTAATTCAAATAAAATTCAAATAACGAATTGATTTCAAATCAAAAGTTTATAGAAATTTAAATTAAGAATAAATTAAAGTTTAAAAATGTTTAATAGAAAATATCTTATCTCTGATTGAAAACTATCGATAAAACAATTAAAAAATTGATTTGATTTAAATAAATACATACTTTTTGACAATCAATACATGAAGTTTTGCTGAATATAAGGACACGATTTTCATTAATTAATTTCTCAAATGATTGTGAATTAATTTGCGAAATGGGAGGCATTGAAACACTTGTATAGAGTCGTAAACTATTTCCTGAAATAAATTGATTTGCAATAAATGTCTTTTTACACAATAGAAAAACTATTATTGAACTGTTTTTAAATGAATTATTATTCAAATCAATAACTATTTTATTGTGTTTTATATGAGAAAAATATCGATTTATTTTAATATTTTTAGTCAAAACTTTATTACAAAACAATAGATTTCTTTCAACTAAAATATTATTAATTTTGATAACACTTTTGAACATTAGTTTGCTTTATATGTGTTGAGTATTATTTTTATTAATCATTAAATACTAAGTAATTAATAGTTCAGTTAAATTAGTGATGATTTTCTATTTTAAAACAAACTTTTAATTTAATACAAACTCTGTTTACAACTTATTTTGCATCTAATATGACATTCAATTGATTTGAATGACATCTATTTTATTAAATAAAAACCATTTATTTAAGCGCTTTATTCAGACTTCAGTAACTCATTGAATAATATTTCTAAGTTATTAAACTTAACAATTTTGTGCTCACTTTAGAAGAATCGATAAAAATATCTATTTTATGAATGAGTAAATTTTGTTGTTAGCAATACTGAAAATAGTTAATTAAGGTTAAGAAAATATTCAATCTATAACTAAAGATAACTAAAAGTTTATTATATTATTCAAAAGTTTGTTTGTTTGTCTGTCTGACCCCTTATAGACTCGGTCCCTGGACATGATACAGACATGAGACCGGTATCATTAGAACCAGTATGACCTGAAACGGAACACAAAGACAAAAATTTTTCCGAAAGGGCCTGCCCATAAATTACGTCGAAAATTTTTAAAGATTTAATCTATGGAAATATTAATTTTTAGACCCAGGATGACCTAAGGAGGTGCAAAAACGAAGAAATTTTCCCGAAAAGTGGCCAGTGGCCAAGTTACCGAGCTTTTTTACCGAACTAATGCTTTTCAATGGGAATTTTTTTCGAAAATATTTTGCCCGTGCTTTAGCACAGACTCCGAGGCTAGTTATATGATATTAATATGACAGTTCATTAATATTGATCTGAATTTCAAAACATTAAATTGACTTAACGAACAAATTATATCGTAAAATAAACAGTATATTATACTGAAATAATTAAGTTTAGGTCATTCTTATCAATCAATCAAATTTTAGTTGAAAATTATTTTCATTACTTTCAATGAAATGTGAAGACATTGACATTCACCACAACAAATATAAGTTAAGCCTAAATATACAGGGTGTTAGGGGTCGACATATCGTACTTTAATTTTTAATATAAAATCAGGAACTTAAAATAACTTAACAGTAGTGG
>JAQFXV010000318.1:0-25653 GCA_034694065.1 Camisia spinifer
CATTTTTTCGAAAAATTACCCATTTTTCGAAAATATATCTGAATAATTGTTCTTCAGATAAACATTAATTATCGAAACTTATTCAAACTGAAAATTGTTTATTTAATTATAACTTATAATATCTATTTTTGAATATGACAAAAATTTGAAAAACACAATTTAGCTTTAAGATAAAATATGATTAATAATTAATTTAATTCTATAATTTGAATAGCCTATAGAATCTAGAAATTTGGACTCACTCAAACATCCCTCATTACATTTAATAGTTTGTAGCTTTCTTTCGCTTAGGTCAAAGTTTCCAGCATCTGTCAAATCATTGAGATCACATACTTTTCTTAATGTCATTTAAGATTAAAGTAAAGTTTGAAATTCAGTTTAAATACCCTCTCAGCAAAAAATAAGTAACGATCGCTTTCGAAAAAGTGGGTATATTAAGTGGGAAAAACGATATTCGAAAAAATGGGTAATTCTTTCGAAAAATGGGAATGAACCATAAGAATAGAATATCAGTTTATCCCTCGACGAAAACACGGATATTTTTTGTTCTAAATCCGAGTTCAGCACATGGTATGCCACGAAAGGTAGGAGTCGTCTGAAAAATTAGAGATAAAAAGTTAGAATCAGTTCCTATTTCTATATATTCATTGTCTTCTTCTTATCTCTTATTCACTCTCATTCACTTCTAATCTTTTGATATAAATGTCTCGACATTTCGATTGGATGCCAATCATGGCGTGATCTAATGCTTGGCCAGCGCTTTTTTATGCAAATTTCATGTTGATTATATATTAATCATTTATAAGTTTTTTTTGTGTTTACGCATTGTATTCTACAAGAATTGCAAACGTGTTCATATTTTTGTTATCTATAACTACATTCACTTTTATTATTCATTAAGAATATTAATAAACCAAATATTCGTTTAATGCCAATGAAATTGTGGAAAAATTGCTGAATAACTTGTAGATGAATGTGTTTATGTGTTTATAACAAAATACCATAAATAAATATTATCGATAAATTACAAATAGAAGAATACTTTTACACTCTGCAAAAGTTTATATTTGAAGGATAGAAGAGTAGGAAATTTTTACTAAAAATTCCTTATTAATAATTCTTGTACTTTAGTGTTTGTGAATGAGAAATGTAAACAAAATATTACAAACGATTCTATGAATTCATTTATTTTCAAAATGAGCATTTTTGAGATATGAAGAATTAAGAAGAATTAGCATAAGTTTCAGCTTAGATTTCAAAAGAAAATAACATATTTTGAGTAAAACTGAAGGAAAAAAGTTTTAATATCATTAGAATGGTATTCGAGAGGTAGCGCTCAAAACATTGAATTGTAAAAATGAAAATTCATTGCCAGCACACAAGTTGCGTCCAATTAGATTCAAGTTTTGATTTTTTCTTTTACTTGATGACGACAAAAGACGATCGAACAAAAGCCATGACCTGCCTTGAACTTAACTATTTCTTTTGGCAGAACGTATAGCGCACTGCCATCAGAACTACATCTGTATACTTAGAACTAAAACTATAGCTAAGAAGAAAAAAATTTCTTTCTCTATTTTATTTTCGCTATTACTTTATTTTAAGCGACAATCGATAAAAATAAATTTTTTTAAAGTTTTAAGAAAACAGTTTAGTTTATTCTTCTTAATGACTGCTTTATTACACATTTAAGATTATTATATTTTCTCTATCTTTATTTATCTTTATTTTAAGTTTTATACTGTTTTTAGCAATTGAATTGTCATCACTTTTATGATTGAAATATTATTTTGAGACAAAACTAATGTCATTGTTCTTAAGAATAACTATTGTTTAAATAATTTAAACTTAACAAAAAACTTATAGAACTTTAGATAATGTCAGAATAGGAATAATATTTAAAATCCACAAAAGTTATTAAACTAGAGAAAATCAAAAGGAAATTAAGAAATTATACATAGTTTACCCAAACAAAAACTAACATTGAATAAATTGCATATCAAACGAAAATTTGTGATAATTAATATGATAGCTCATAAAAATTAAGTTTAAAGAGGTTTATGCATACGAGATAAGTAGAAAAAAAATTGTTTTCCAAGTTTAAAATAAAAAAACTAGCAACAAAAAAGTAACCATTTGAGCTTGCGGAATAATCCCCGTTTAGTGTAGGTAAAATCCCTATCAGTGACTTACCTTGAACCTCAACGATCGTTGACGCGAAACCTAGAATGGGGGTGAAATGATTAGGAGGGGATTTAGTTGTCAGCTACTCCAACAAATCCCGAACAAGACTCGCCGTTCATGGCCGGTCACAGGCGCCTATATTTTCTGCAATACAATCGTAATTTCGTGCTCCAACTGAATACATGCACCATAGGATTCAACTTTATTACGAAACTGTATGTGGCTTACGATACAATTTCTTGTTATATTACCTTTTTGAGTAAGAATAAGTTGCGTGAGTCTCTGGTAGTGAAAGTGAGTGCGAGAGAGAGAGAGAGAGAGAGAGAGAGAGAGAGAGAGAGAGAAAGAATTAGTAGTCAAGAGTTAGTAGTCAAGAGTTAGACTTATGTTTGGGAGTGAGAGGCAGATAGATTTTGATAACAGACTAGATAGAGATGAGAGCTTTTGAGGTAATTGTTTTTCATTATATAATGGGATTGACTATGAGATCATGTTTACTAATTTATAGCTTGACTCGAAATCAATGACCTAAAAGTAATTATAGTATTGCACCTTCAATATTGAATTTAATACTTATTTTTCGGTTTGTTTTTCTCATTTCAGTCGATTTATTGATTTTAGATTTGAGTTCATTATTGAAGTGTTTTTCATCATTTTTGGGTTAAAATTCTTTGATTCAGTTCATGGCGAAAAACAACTATTGATGCAATATATTGCAAAACAACCTATTTATAATTTTTTTCATAAGTTTAGTTGGGTTTGTGATAACTTTCATTTTAATCAAAATATTGTCTTCACGACAAGAAACATATTGATTTTAAGCATGAAAAACAAATATTTTTATATGTATAGCTATATAAAGCGATAAATAGTACAAAAAAATACCAGACATCTAAAAAGTGAGCATACATTCAATGATGAGCTAAACTGTAGAATTGTAACGGAAACACTTCGACGTGAGATAAGAACAGGAAAAACATTAGAGCACAAGTTTGTGACCCATTTTTGCCATATTCTCTAATATTGTCCTATTTTCATACTTCTCAGCCTTATCTACTTTCGAGATTTATAACAGATCTATTGAGTGACTAAATATATAACTTATATATAAAAGTTATTATATTTCTAATCGGCAAAAGTGAATCAAATTTCTAAACATTGGCCATAATTTCTATTTCATAATTTATGACTCATATTATTCAATAAAATATTTTCCCCGTATTTCAAGTTCAACGAATTCGTATGGAATTTCATGCGACAAATTTTCCTCTTAAAGTAATTAACATCTGAAAAACTTTTTCCCATTTGCGTTAAAATTGAAGTAAAATTGCATCTCATTTTCAAACCCTCTTCTAATCTGAATAAATGATAATGAATTTTTTGTATTCCAGATTTTGAATAAAACAATGATAAAAAATGCCGAAAACTAAGTTTGTGTGTGAGTGTCACACAAAAAAGTTGTATTTCCTGTCGATGTATCGCTAGGCTTCCCATTCGCATGCCTTCCTCTTTCCTCTTCGACCCCCTCTTCAGTTCTCTCGATTTCGAGGGTGTGTGTGTGTGGGGGAGAGTAACAAAGGGGGCACTCGTTTCGGGTGTGGAAGTCTGAAAATGCTATACGATATGATAGATGAGTCTCAATACCAATATGTGGGAGAGTTTCGGTAGTTTTACATTTTTTTCTCGAATCTAATTATCAATACTTTCATCTGACATCGAATCAAATTTTGTTGATATAAAGCAATCCTTTTACCTCTTCTGTTATTTTTTCATGAATATTGTTTGTTGTCTATTAAGCAAATTGTCTTTTTCTATTTTCAGCAAAATATATTCAATATGAATTGAATTGAATTGAATATGAATTTAGTATTATATATTTGCCAAAAACTAATTATAAGTTAAGTTGATTTGGATTTAGGCTATTCTATAGCTTATCACTTATCTTAATATAGGATAACTTTCAGCTTAATATCTCTACCATTTAAAAAAAAGTTTATTAATTAATAACAAGAGTTTGCAAATATTGAACCCTTTTTTGCTCGATATTTCTGCTGCAGAATTCCAGTAAATTTTCCATAACAGCTAAAAGTTATTAATTAAAAGTTTTTGAATGCTTCTAAACATGTCTACTGATTCGTGTATAGAATGAAAAATGTGTTCCAACAGGAGTCAAATAATTGAGTACAGAATTTATAAATTGACTAAAACTCTATTTGGAAACATTTACATCATTAATAATTTATTATTAACAGACACTGTCTCTAACTATTCAGTATTTATGAGAAGCAATAGATTCATCTCAAACAAAGTTCAATTTAATTAAGGTTTCATTTTATGTTAATATTGAATGAAAAAAATCTAAAATTCTTGATCTGTTTTCCTCGTAAAAAATTCAGTTCATTCAATGTCTTCCTTATAAAAGACCATTCCTTGAAATAATTTCTGGATTTTCTTGAAAATTGTTGTGTTTTTCGCAAATTAATCAAAATAATAACGTGTAATCGAATAAAAGTAAACTTTTCTTAAAACTTTACTTTATTTTTCCTTTTCCCGAAATTTATATCAAGTTTGATAATTCTTGTCTCTTCCTTATAAACGACTATAAGTATGTCACGAACTCACTCGACTTCAATTTTTTGATTCGATTTAGTTTTATTATCATGAAAAGTATTGTTTTTTCAATATTAAACTGATGTTCTTTTCGCACTTTTTCTCTTATATGAACCCAATTTTTCTAATCTATTTAATTAAACCTTTTTGAATATTTATCTGAATCACTACCTCAAAAGCTCTTCTAAAATGTTAGATAACTTTCCGTCTGAAAAAACATTGTTGTTTCTGATATTTTTGTGGCAATAGTAATCAATAGTATTATCATTAATTAATATGTAAAAGGTATTAATTAAGTTGAAATGAATTTGAGTAAAAGCCACTTTCGTTATATAAAAGTGTGATACTTTTATATCAAAATTAGTTATAACTAGTATCGATTTAATCATCTTATCAGCTCGTGATTCCCATTTATACAGTACAAGTATGTAAAAAAATTCACGATTCAATGCCAGTAAACCAATAAACGAAGTGCTTGTTTATAAATAGTAACAACGACTTAATTATTGTCTGCATCTCATGAAAGCCACGAAATTGTGGTTAGTTTTACGCTTAATAAAACCGAATGCATTAATAATCTTAAATAACATTAAGTATTTCCCTAAACACGAAACTAAACTGACATTAAATTTTATTAATGAGATTTTAAAAATTAGTTGTTTTTGATCTATTATCTCAGACTTAACACTTAGAAAGATGAATAAATTTTTTTTCTAAAAGTTTATTTTTTTAATTGTTGTCAAAAAAAACTTCGATTCTAAAAATGAAGCGCAAAAACATTATCGTTTGATGCAATGTTATTATGAAATTTCTTGGTTTGATCTTAAGAAATGAATTATTTTTTTTAATTGATATTTGACTATTCGCTAAATCATTAACTCCCGAACCCTGAAACTTATAATTCACTATTTGATTGACCGGTTTAAGAGTTTAAGAGTTCAGAAATATTAAATATACTGCACTTGTGATACTTTCAACGAAAAAGCCTAATAGAAAATTATGACTTTTTAGATATCAAAGTTAAGTTCACTTTTTGATAGATTATTCAGATTATAATTAAAAATTTTATTAATCCAAAAATATATATAAAGTTAAGTCAAATTTAATTTTCGCTATTTTCTCTTTTTAAAATAATTTCACATAAACAGTCTATCTTTGAATATTCCGTTTCTCTCTTCTGTTGTGCAATTCTTGTGCAATTTTTATGATAAACTGATTTATCATTAATAAGTGAAACCTTTTGAAAAGGGAAATATAATTTACTCTTCCAAATGTTTCATGAAATGAAAGTCTATTTCTAAGTATTAATTTCAAGATGAATCATTTTTCTACAAGTGGCGTAACTTAACTCTATTCAGATTATAGATTTCCGCATATTTCTGAATAACTAAAATATAGTTTTACTTGAAATTTGATGAGTTAGGTGTAAATTTTAATGTAAATATTATTCGTTTCGACGTCAATAAATTGCATTTCAAAAGTTGTTATATAATTTGAACATAAGTTCTAAGTCTTGTTTATAATATATTTAATCTGTTATTTTACTGTTGGAGTCGATAGCGCTCGGAATCTAATTTTTCCATTTATTTATATAGTTTTTAATGAGAAAAAGAGTTTATTAAACTTTTCAATGAAATAACTGTTATCTTATTCAAGATTTAAATTAAGTGTTTGAATAGACTTTAGTTTTCTCGATAAGTCTTCGACGGATTCTGGGATACGATTTTGAATTTTTTGTTCAATTGAATAGAATTGTAAACTATATTAAATAGGATTTAAATTACTGGACAAAACGATTACTAACAAACTAGTTTCCGACTGAACGTAAAAAATGAAGAGTTAATTCATTTCTGCATAACTTTCGCTGCATTACAAATAATTTTGAGCTCAATTTTCTCGGTTTTTTCAGAATATTTATTTATGCAAAAGTTCAAACAATTTGTAGAATTTATAATTTGATTCTTAAGAGACCAAAATTAGTAATGAACTCAAACAACATCTTAGAATTTGCTAAAGAAACAAATTCAAAGAATACAACAAATTCTTTGAATAGAATTATATTTTAAACAAATTGATTCATTGGTCTCATCTTTATTGCTGTTTTAAGAAAATCAAAGTTTGAGAATGAGTGTGATTAGCAATAGTTAATTCTAACGAATGTCAACCTTAACCTTACTGTACTATTTCGAGCCATCAAATGCTTTTGGTAAGAAAGAGGTTATTTGCTTCTATGTATTACGCAATCCGTTTGGATTTTCATGTTTGCCATAAAGATTTTGTGAGACTTTTATGTAAAAATAACTCGTTTTAGATTTTTTCTGCGATAAGAGAAACAAATCTCAATTTAATTACTCGAATAAACTTAGCTTTCAAGTTATATTCAACAGTATTTCTTCATTTTTCTGGCAAAAAATTCAGGCATTTCTTAATCATTAGATTGAGTTTATTAAGTAATATTGATTAATAGCCTTTAAATGATTGACAAATTCAATAATAATTTATGTTTAAATGCCTGAAGTTTGCATTTAAATAATATCCTAATTAATCGGTTCGTTTTCTTGATTGAACTTTTGAAATCAAGTTTACATTTTTTGTCAAATAAGTTCAGTTAAGTTCAGTTAAAATTCATTGTCATATATATTCAGGTGATTGTAATAAAATTCAATCAATAAATTATTTATTATTAATGATGTTGTTCTGAATGATCTTAATAATAAAAAGATGTTTCAACATTTGAAAAGTTTCGAAAAATCTTCGAATGAAATGTTCTTAACAAATATTTTTCGAAAAAAACTTATTTATTCAATCAATGATCAAATTGTGATTATCAATAAATTTCTTCACTTCAGAGTATTTGATTTGAAATTTGTTAAAACTTATTCAAACTAATTATTCTGCTTTCTATCCCATATCTATAATTCAATGTTTAAAGTTTATGGCAATTAATTTATTTGAGAAACTCTATTAAAAACTGAATTTTTAAGTAACCATTAATTATCTGAATAAATATTTCAAGCATGAAAAGTAGCGTTCGTAACAAACTATCGTATGATTTGAGGTTCTTATATAACTTATGGGATTCCCCTTTAAAATAAAAATAACTTTAACAAAGTTGAAACATTCTGGACAAAGAATACAAATTTTCAAAGAAACGCTTATTTATGTAAGAAAATTGAATATAATTTAAAGTCTACTGACATGAGACTAATTTTAAAACTGAAGGTCTACCAAATTTGACTTGTATTGATATTATCGTAAAATGCGGGCAAACATGTTAACAATTATACAATAGTTAAAACATCATATTTATTGTTATTAAAATTGTGCATACGGTGTAGCGCAAGGAAATTAAATAGTTTAAAAAAAGTTGCTTTAATTCCTCCCCCATATCGAGAAAGTACACCAGAAAGTGAAATGAGATAAAACCCCGAAATGAGTTGTCCCTAAAACTAGTAAAACTGAAGAGAATTACTTGTAGGCCTGCTTTTCACTATTGCTATGAGTTGTTGAGAAAAATGTATGCGAAAACTAGTGCGCGCACGCGTTGTACAGATAGAAGCAGTAGAGAATGCCTACTCTATTGAAAAATAGTGAGTGAATCGCAAATTGCCTGAACCGAACTGAAAGGAAAACTTTCCTACCAGTTATGCTTTAGAGCTCTGATGTTGGCCTCGAATGTGTGGCGTTTTCTAAAGGTAATCGTTTACCTATCGAGCAGTTACTGTTTCAGTGTCAGTGAGTCAGGAAGTGTTAAGGATTATAACTTTTGAACATAATTCGTACTAAACTTTTCATTTTGAAAGTCAAGTTTCTCTGCATTTGGAAACTAGAAGAAAAAAACTTCTTAATTATTAACTAAAAGTAGAAATTATTTTCATTCTACTGTTTAATAATAAATACAAAACTTAAAAAGTTTTGACGTTAAAAACATTTGACAGTACTTTGACTTTAAAAAAGTTTTGCCGAATATTTTCCAAAAAAGTAAATTTTTGGGAACTTGGATTCGGTAAAAACAATGTTAAATCTGATGGAATATACCGGTGTATTCTCTGGTGTCTCACCAGTAAGATATTGCTCATCCACATCACCAAAACCATTGTTATCCTCATCATCTTCGATGCCCAGCCCATCATCATCTGATGGTTCATACCCTAGTCGTTTAGTTCTATCAAATGTTGTTGTTGTTGATAATGAATCAAACTCGGATGGAGAGGTTCTCGATCTAACCCTACCTATTAGAAAGAGAGCATCAAATGATAACTCACAGCCCAGTTATAAAAAATCGTTAATTAAAAGATATTGTAAGTCATTTCAAATGATTGTTTTTGTTGTTTTTGTCGTTCACTTCCTTTTCAAAAGTTGTTATTTTTGTGCCTCTGTGTGTTTCTGTATTATAATTAAACTTCTCTAAGTTTTGAAATTTTTCAAACACTTCTGAATTTTAATGGGTTTTAAATTTGTTTACTCGTTATGTCAAAACTTGTAGAAAAGTTTATGAGCGATAATTATGTAATGCATTATTGAGTTTTTGTTTATAATTGATAAGAAATTGGATGCGCTCTAACAAAGTGTTTCCAAAAACCAAAGTTTCAACAATTTTTACCCTTTTTTCTACTTTCGATATCTTCTTTAACATGTATTCGTTATCAATCGAACCATCTTATATGCGCTAAATTATGTTCAATAGCTTTAGTCAGCAAATGATTGATCTGTGAGCTCGAGCACAATTTGAAAATAAGCTCAAGGTTTTAGATCATAGCATAGTCTATTAGAATTGATAATTTCTTTTTTAATCACTCAATTTCTTTTTACTCAATGAATTGAATGAGCTGTCAATTAAAATCAATCTTGAAATAAAATTTTCCTAACCATTCAATATATTTAAAAGTTGGAAAAAATTATTTTGCATATAATTATCAAGGCTTGAGAGTCAATGCAAGTGAATTAGTCTTCGAGGCATAATATTTTCCCATTATTGAAAATAATCTATTAGTTAAAGTAGAAAAAGAGAACAGTTTTACGATTAACCAAATATCTAATAATTGATTTGATGAAAAGATTTTTTCGCTTGATTTTACTTATGGTCAAAAAAGTTAAGCAAATCTTGATCATAACTCGCTCGAAGGTTTTTGTATCGATTGAGTGACACTGAGATGACCCCCAGTTTTTGTTTTAAGAGAAAGTAAAATCAGAGAATTTGCTATCCATTAACGACTATATGATTATTAACTTTGAAAACGAGTGTCGAAATCAAAATAAAGGGCTGTGTAATAGAAAATAACACCAAAATCTAGATTCAAGTGCGAACGCAATATTGACCTCAAGTGGTTTATTTCCTTATGCCGTGAAAGTAAAAGTTAACTTAAAGATTAATAATAAGGAGGAATTAAATGAGAGAAAAGAAAAGTTGAAGTACAAACTTCAAAGTATGTATATGTAGAGACCCAACAAGAATTGGAAAAGATTGAGAGTGAGAGGTGACCCACTGGCCGACTAATTAAATTCACTTTCCTTTCTAACCTCATAACATAGATTTTAAGGATAGTTAAAACTAACATTACATATATTCTACTGTAAACACACACACAAAACACTCACACACAACACATACGCATATTATCATTATTAATATATTCCCTAAAATATCGTATTCTAAAAAAGCTTCTTTAAAATAATTTCCCATTCATTATAAATGTTAACTCATTTAATGCCTGAGAATTAACTCATTGCATACATTAGGCTTTAATATAATTTATTAACTCATTCTCTATTCTTAATTGAATACAAACTTTGACTATTATTTAATTTCTAGCAATTCTTTTTTCACTATGAGTTTATTGTTATTTTTCAATTGCGTGTTTTGTTAACTAATTTTTAAGTTTAAGTGCACATTAAATACCAAAACACTTTCTTGTTTAGGAATTTATAAATCAAAAATTTATGCGTTATCACTAGTCATACACTAATGCATAGAAGTCCTAATTTTTAGGCAAAGAATCCCATCCCTGTTATCCTTATTAACTGTATTGAAAAGCGAACGCCAGGTATTGAGTAATAATAAGTCGTATATATTAAATGACATTAACATTAGTGCGTTTTTTTGTTACCTGAATTAAATTTATTACTTTGTCCTAATTCTGCACAAATCTTTGTTCAGTTTTTTCTCGATTTTTGAGAAGGTATACCGTAAGCCATATTGTAATAGAAACTGTATTGCTTTCAAAAATCTATACGTTATTTGAAAAAAATGATCACTTCCTCGCGGATTCTTTTCTCTGATTTGGTAGTCATTGGTAGTTATGTGAAATTCTTTTCCGCTCGCAGTGAGAGAGCGAAAAAATCAGAAGGTTTTAGAGGAAAGACGAGTGACGGGTTTCATATAGTATGGGAAGGAAGTGGTGGCATAGAAAATACACTTACAATATTTGATAGTAAAGTACTTATTAGTTCTTTTTTCTAATAGACCAGACATAGAGAAAAATGCACACCGATTGAAAACGGCGTTTGTAAAGACATTTTTTAAAGTCTACGATATAGTTATAGTTAGTTTTAATGATATAAAATAGAGTTTGGGCTTTAGTTTCCTTGAGAGTGATTCTCGAATGACTGTAGAAAAAATAGAGGGAGAACTTAAAAACTAGGTCAGTAGGGTTTACACCAAAACAGTTGTTCTCATAATATTTCCCCCTTTTCTCTATCTATGGATTTTAGTCGGTCTGGTCGTCCCCTTTGCTCTCTCACTGTTCGCCCCTTTTAGACATATATATCTACCACTCTTTTCAAATATTTCCTTTTTTTCTCTCCTACTTCACTAATGTCTATGTCTGGGTCTTTAGGTTAACCTTTTTTAACGGTGATCGCAATTTTTGACAACAATGAGCAAAAGCAGGAAAAGAGTCGAAATTCGATTTTGAAGGGGTCTAAAAAGGAATACCACTTCTTCTTTTCCAGACTTTATTCTTTCCGAAAAATATTATTCCCGTTATTCGCGTCAAAACATTATTAATCAAAAGTTTTCAGCGCTCTTAAAACGTAAAAAGAGTTCCAAAGTCTAAGAGCTTAAGAGTAGTGTAAAGTTAAGACCTTTTATTCATGAGTGCATACAATCTAAATACCCGTCAATGATGTGGACTCTATTCGTGATATTGTGTGAAATCCGCATTTCTCTAGAAATGAAAACTTCAAATTTTTCCTGTATATCATGTTTAGGTTTAGTTTACTATTTGCTGTTTGTAAACAAATATCCTATTAAATAAGCCCAAAAAGAAAATTAAAAGTTTTCCCCAATATGTAAATTGAACTCATTTTCATCATTAAACTACTAATTTCTTATAATTTCGTCATTTCCTTTCATGTATTTACCACTTTATTAGTAGTTAACAAATCAGTACGACTGCCATCATGTTAATGAAAACTTGTTTCTGATGTCAAATTTCCCAAACCATAAAAAATAATTCAAAAACAACATAAGGAAAAACATAATCAAAAAATGAGCGAAAGTTTTTTACCCTAAACTAAATTCTATTCACTATCGACAGAAACAATCATTTAACATAAAGTTAGAAAAAAGCTAACAATAAAAGTGAAAAAACTGGCTTTGAATTTCTCTTATGCAATACATCTGCAAAAATTGGGTAAAATATGGCCGCAATTTGTGATAATGCAATTCTCTGTACATTTTATTCATCGCATATCTATTTTATAATATATAAAAGTTAGTATTTCTTTTGTTAATATTTTCCTGCTTTGGAATTGCAAAATAGCTATTATTATTATATTGAGTTCAGTTCAGTTGCATTAACGAAGAGCTCTCGTATTGGTGGCAGTTGTTGTTGTCCTTGAGTAGGTGTTCCGGTGCCATCGACCGTTTCCAAGGATCATAATCAGAGAGTATAGAGAGAGTATTATTAGTTAGTACTCTCCTCTACTCTCTTTTGCTATCATTACTTTGAAGGACAAAAGCCTAGAGAATGAGAATTATATCCAACGCTATGATCATTATTATCACATGAGTATTGAATATTGCGACTCAACTGTATATAAGATCGAGAATGAAAGTATATGTTATGCATGTTGTACTTGATTTGCCTCATCTCACGATTATATCTGACCTTCTCTTCTATTAGTTATTACTTATTTTCTGAGACTTTTCTAAATGTAATTGAGAGAGACATGACTTTTGCATAAGTTCTTCAAATAATATATACTAAGTATATAAAAAAAGTTAAGCTAACATTTAAATCGATTTAATGTATGTTTCTTTCGTTTTCTTTTATATATTATTCAAAGCATTAGATTTCGAAATAAGAAAAAAGTAAATTAAAAACATTAAATATTAAATAAGATTGAGAGGAAATAAACTTATTTTTCAAGCTGTTTAATAATAAAAAAGCAGGAAAATGATTGCGAGAGAGGAAGAAAAAATAAATGACTATTATCTAGAATTTGTTTGAACAGAAGTTTAAATATAAGTATTGGATGTATTTTATAGACAGTAGCACTGATAGCACTTCTTTACACCGTTAGATTTGTCATTTCGAGGTCAGTGGGACGAAGAGAGGGTGAGGGGCAAGAACTTTAACTGTTAGGATCTATAACCAAAACATCTGCGCCTCTCTCTCTTCTCTCACATTTCTGTCCCCAACAGAACTTTCTCTTTTTTCTAGTCGGGACGCTCTCTGATGAGGATATTTAGGTCTTCATCCCCGTAGTCCTGATCCCCATCGCCAACAATATATATATAATATTGTATTAGAAAAGTCTCCATGAATTGATGTATTATCATATAATACAATGCTTACTCAAACCACTGCTACTTCCGAGTGGTGGCCATACAATTATTCCATTATAACCGTTAGTCTTCAATGGAAGATAGGGTACAAAAACTACAACTACTAGTACTACAAAACTGTATACCATTTCGATTGAACTCAATATCATATCTTTTATTCTCATTCTTTTTACATTTCCCCCACTCTTAAAACGGTCTCAAACTCTTTTTAGCCAAAAGAGTCTCTTTTTCTAAATATAGACTTTTTTTTGAAGTGCAAACTTTTTTTTGGTTGACATATGAATGTTATATTGTATTTAATGTTATGCATGCATAATGTCATTACTTATACCGATATAAGAAATGACAAATTGATGGTTTGTGTCACTGAATATATTCCATTGATTTAAGAACAAAGACATTCAGTTTAAACTTAACAGCTATTGAATAATCAAACAATTCAAAAGAAAACTACTTCTGTAACAAATAAGTTCAGAAGCCATGAAAATAGGAGGAAATTAAAAGAGCACATAACTTAACAGTTGAGAGAAAACAAAACAAAAACAAAGTGCTATTGAATTAATTTCTGTTCCTTAAGAGAAAGCTTGCGCTGAAAATAAAGTTGAAATTGAGCGGAAACTATTGTTGTTAAAGACAAAGAACTTATTGAAAAATGTAATTCTAATGTTTATATTATTATTGTTGCAATAGTTGATGGTTGTGAACCGGGAGCCCCCCCACCACCGAACGGGTCAAGTCATCATCAAACTCAAAATGCGAGTCCGCAGTCACAGACCGCTCCGCCGACCACTACTTTACTGCAGAATATTCTACAGCAAAATAGGACAGCCAGTAATGGCAACATATACTCTCTTCAAAGACAAACACAATTGGCCACAACTACTACTACATCACCACTTCCACCATCACCTGCCGATTCGGGTGTAAGTGATGTCGATTCTCATTACAGTTCTAATGATGAACAACAGCAGCAGATGAGTCAATACGGATACTTCTATGGCGCTCAACGCTCTACATGTGAGTCTTCATTATCAATACATTTACAATCAAATAAACTCAAATGTTTTATAAACAAAATTAAGTTATACTTCAATTCTATGCTCAAAGTTTTGTTCAAAAGACTTCAAAAGAGAGAGTTTTAAATCTTGTTTTTGTTTGGGGTTAAAAGGCTTTAGAATTCGAAAGAGTTTTCAAGTTTAAAGAGAGAGCGGATGACATGCATTAGAAATAGTTTTAAGAGAGAAAAGAGCAGACAATGAAATTGTTGCGATGATAGGAATGGTTGTAATGGTAGTGACGGTAGGGGTAAATGAAACATATTCTCAAAAACAGGTTCTTAGAAACGAAAAGAAAGTTTTTGAGCCAGAATTTGAGACGAGCTTTCTTTGAGAAGAGCTCGAAAAAGCAGTGGTAAAAATACTTTGTAACTGACTCTTACTTCAAGTTTAAGATATGCACCGACAAGAATGCTAAGAAACCGGTGTCTATATATTTGCTTGAGGTTAACAAAAAGAGAGGAACCAGAGAGTCATATAGAGAGTATGCTTGAGAGAGAGTTGACTAAAAGCGTGCTATAATTAAATTCATGGACGCTTTTCTGCATTTCCGTCAACGATGGCATCAATAGTAATGACGAATATTTTTTCCTCTAATCAAGTAATCAGAAAACTTTTCACAGTAATTGCGATGAATGTGCAATATTTTTATAGTGAAATCTGTGTTTGGAAATACTATTAAGTTTAGGGCCAATACAATCAGGTGACTCTTTTTTATAGTAACTACTGATTAAATACCAGTAATTCTAATGTCGACAGGAAGTAAAGCAGGCCTTTAACTGTTGAATATTTATCAAAATTACTACTTCTATTCAGAATGAGGAAAACATTACATTGAATTATGTGTTATCAGCATTACTGTGATATAAAGACAAATATCTCTTAAGTCCCTCCCATTATATCAAAAATTGAGGCATAATTTCTATTATTTTTTTGCTCAAACTCTTTGCGAATCAATGGTAAACATTAATGCTATTTATTAGACATTACATCCCATTTCCCTTGAAATCCTGGATTCAAAGTGAATACATAAATATAACTTCAAAATTATTTCACTCGTTATTATTAAATGAGAAAAAAACTAAACCTACGATTAATGATTAAATAGAAAATATTTGAACATTGAATAAATTTTATTTTTAATAATAAAGATTAAATCCTTTAACAAAATCGCTATAAAAAAACCCGAAATTTTGATCAATTTGGAAACTTGTGGCTATTTTTCCAAATAATTTAACCATTATTTTTAAAGATATAGCGATTTTTTTCACGTACAGAATTCTTAATTTCAAATTCCCTCATAATTCAGATATATTTCTAATGAAAATCCATCAAAAATAAGAAAAACTGAATTAATTGATTTTAATTGAGTATTAAAATACTTGTTTAATTGATAAGAGTTTGCAATCTTTTGAGAAAGCAAATCATGCGTAAAATATTAATCATATAAAATATGTTATTAAATCTGAGTTTGTGTTGAGAAAAATAACTATTTTGTTGATAACCTCGACATACCGATATCTATTTAGAAAAACTGCTCTGTAATAACGTTTTATTAACCCTTCTTATTAGTATCTAAGATGAAGGGCAGAAAAAGTTAATAAAGAACTTTTTTCAAAAGAGGGAAAAATAAAATTCGAAGAAAAACTATACATCAAAATGTAGTTGCGTTGACATAATGCTAGTTAAATGAAAAGTGTAAGCGAAAAAAGTAGTCAGAGAAGTAAAGCGACGCAATTGAGTATTTTGAAAATAGCGTATAAAGAGAGTGAACGTAATTTAAAGCTATAGGTATAAGCCATAGAAAAATGTTAACCTTGAAGAGATCGCTACAAAGTCAATGGTACATTCACCCACTGACATTGAAACACAGAGCAACGCACATCGCATCATCGCTACCATAGCAGCCAAGTTATTAGATTTCCTGTTACAAAACTCAACCAACTATTCTAAGCTAACTCTCACAATGTTATCTATATATTATATTGATATTTGAGTATAAAACTTGAGTACGGCATATAAACTATATGTCAGTTACGATATACAGAAAATACATACAGAATATCTGTCAACTTTTACGCAATATTTAGTGCAAGCATAAAAAGGTAGTACTGGTAGAGGAGATAAAAAGCGGGAAATTATAACTTCAGACCCCCTTAAATTCACAATCCTTTACTCGTTATCTTTTCTTATCTTACATTTCTATGCATTATATTTTGATTTTTCATTCTCTTTTTTCCTTTACTTTTTTATTCAGTAATTCTTAGACTGAATGCATATATGAGGGGAACGTATCAAAAGAGTTGAGGAGAAAGGAAATGAGTGGAAAGTTTTTAGAATGAGAGAGACTTTTGAAAAAGGGTTCCACAGTTTTGCCTTTTGTAATGAGTGCCACTCTTTCAACCCTTTTTATGCAATAGTTTTAACTGAATTTAAGCCAAAACTCGTTAATCAAACGAATGCGAAACCATTAAATTCGTTGAATGCTATAATTCCTAGTTTTTTATTTTTCCTTCCCTTCCAAGAAAACTATTTATAAGAGCAAAAAACTTTACATGACTTTGAATTACGTAATCATATGAGCGAAAAACCTAAAAAGTTAAGTCAAACTGAAGATCATGAATGAGAAAATCGATCGAAAAGGAAAAAATGTGTTGACACATATGCGAAGACATAATTTCGTTAAATATTCAAACTCTCAACTACTTTGCTTTAATCTTGACATAAAATCAAGGCTTAACTACAATTTGAACAAAAGTAACTTATTAGGAAAAAATTAGTTATCTATAAGTTTATCAATTATTAACATTCACTTAAACTTTTCAACATTGAAAAACTAATGATATGGAGAGAAACCAGAAAATCTATGACTACCTTAAAAGAGTCTAATAGTAAGAAAATTGTGTCACGAATTCCCCCCTCTGTTCCCTTTTCGCTAACAAGTATTACAACATATATTCAAATAATTGTTGCTTTACTGTTGAGATTACGTAATAAATAGCTTTACAATTGATTGAAATGAAAATTTTATGCATAAAATCTGTTCATTTAATGAAACGGTCTAAAAATCTGATATTTCTAAAGAGTATTCATTTTCAATGCTATAAATTGTGAGAACCATTTTATACGTTTAAATTTATGTATTGTATTATTTAAAGTTTAAACTGTAAAAAGAGCCCAATTTTTTCCTATTAAAAGGCGACCGTTTTCTCCCTATTTTAATGCCTAATCCAAAAAGTAGGTTAAATACAAGCAAATGTCTCGAATTCAATCCACTGTAACGGGTGTTCGCAAATGTGAACTTCATTTTTAATGGGACACAACATAACACAGTTTCTCACCTCCATTCGATCATAAGTATCACAGTTTTCGGTATTAACTCTAATCTAATACATAAATCATTAAAAGACATTCAAAATTAATAACCATTTAATAGACTTGATATGAAATCGCTTCCGAAAGTAAATTAAAAAAAAAATTTAAATGAATTTTTAAGTGTTATCTTAATTATAGGTAATTAAAGAAATAATTCTTTGAACTTTCAGCTATTGAAACCCTGAAATTTAATTTCAAAATAATTGCTAAAAATGATTGAATTCTTAAACTTTAATCAATCAGAAAATTGAATTAAATTTAGTTTTTTTTTCTAATTTAAGAGAACTTTGTATTTATCCGAATACTACTGAAACTAGTTATAATGTAAAACAATTTCTTTCTTACGCCATATTTCGTTGGCCTAAATGTCGCTTTCATTCTCTCTCTTCTCTCTCTCACTCACTGTAATACCTCTCTATTTTTCTGCCTTTACTCTCACGCATACACTTGATTTCGAGCCTCACAGGAAATTCTGTTTTGCCGCAGACGGAGAGAGTGAAGAAGTGCTTTAGGGAATGAGGGATAGTGGGGGTGAAGGCGGGTGAGGCGGGTGGAGGACTGCTGTAGCAGATCAATTGGCTCTGCCATTGAAGATATTGTACTCAGCTTTAACAGTGCTTTTGCCTTTTCGATGGCTTCTCGAGCTATTCAAAACGGTTCTCTCCTTCCGGTCTACTATTAGTGTAAGTTTGGGGAGGATTTCGATCGATAGGGAGTCGAGAATTCTCTACTGACCTCAAAAAAAGTGTACACACTATATATACACCAATGTGTGTGAGGGTGGAAGACTGATAATACTCAATGTGAGATATGCTCTTATTTTGTTGTGAAGGGAATCAAATATAAGTTAAAGAGAGAAATATTTTACTAAAGAGTAAACAACAAAATAACAACAGAATATTTAAAATAGGAATTCAGAATAGAATAGAAAATTTGTGGAAAAACATATTTTTTTAGGTCAGCGCTCTGTCAAGTACTGGGCTTTCGCTGCTCTCTTTGATAATATCAGAGTTTTGTTGTTGTTGTTTTGTCGCGAAAGAGATGGACACAAGATGTTGAGGGAGTAATAGGTCTTATGGGCAACGATTGCGACATTATTGGCGAATATAATGTAATATAAGCATAACTTTTTTTCTGGTAAACATCTTGAATGCCCACTGAATCGCCTTTCATTAGAATGTGTTCGAGCGAAAGGTGGCACAAAATAATACAATAAAATTGATATAACTTTTATTCTGTATTATTCTCTCTGACTATTATGAATAAAATGATCGAAATCTGTTACGCTTTAAAAATGCGTAAACAGGATAATGAGTTAGCTCTATGTTTGCTAGTTTTGCTATCATTGACGTAAAAGTTTTTTACTCTCTTAAACAATAATAAACTTTTAATTTTAGCACATTTTCATTGTCAAGGATGTGAATGAAATTAAAGAATTTTGTTTCTTTAGAAAATTTTATTATTAATATCTTGTTTTATAAACATTAACAAACTTTTTAATGATCTCATAAGGATCTAAACCATGAATTCATTGGTAAAGAGAGAGAGTATTTATAAAAAAATGATGAATTATATGAAAAATAAACATTTAAATCTTGTTATTTAAAAGATAAGGTAATTTTTGCGGTCAAAGAAATGGGAAAAGAAAATGGATATATTTTAATCTTTTTTAACTTGTGTTTAATGAAGTCATGTTTATAGTTATGATTAAATTTCTGTGGAATCAAAAGACCAAAACAGGAACTCATTCTTAAATAGCTGAAGAGTTATCAAAATTCCGTCAAATTATTGTGTAATTATTATTTGATTTGGAAAACACAACAATAGGGAAGTTTATTCATTAAATGAAAAGCTAATAAAATAAATGTTTTTCCCCATCACTGTCAACATGAGAAAAAGGAGGTGTTATTATTGCAGAACAGCTAAAAATGCCTTCAAGGCTTGATCACCAAAAAGGGGAGAAAAAAGTAGTTTAGGGTTAATGTAATAACACTAGACTGGTTTTGATCAAAGATTTTCACTTGTTTTGAGAGCTAATTTATTAAATAGTAGTACACATATGATTAGCTAAGCCTAAGAACAAGAGCTAAAACTCAGATTATAATCAATACTAATATACTGGTATAGCAAAAAAGTGTCAGATTTTCACTCAGCTCTTCTCGAATAGTATTGAAGGGCATTTTGCCAATGAGTGGGTCCCCCTTTACATATGTATTTATTACGCTATTATTTCCTTTAGTGAAATGACGTGATATCTTATGCCAATTACGAGGAAAAGGATTACAATAACTCTAGAATCAAATAATAATTCTCTCGAAAACTTTCCAAAAGTGTTTAGGTTCTGACTCAATCAATATACGAAACATTCTTGTGTTACATCTAATGGATATTCTATAGTCAACATTATTATTATTTCCTGTCTTTTTTCTCTTTTCTTTCACATCATATCAATTCATTTTCCTTATCTATAAATATTTAACAATAATTTATTATCTCATACTTTTTGAATGATATGAAATTAATTCTTTATTAGTAATCGAATAGATTGAAAAATAATATTTTTTTGAACCTAAAAATTTCATAATAATCACTATTATGAACAAAAGTTATAATAATGTTAGAACTTTGAAAATTAGATAAATTGAAAGTTGATTTTGAAAATTAGTGCATAATATCTGAGGGTAAAAGTGTTTTAATTATTAAAACAAATCACTCTATTATTTATTAATAAGGGCTTCAATTAATTATTTATTAATTTTCAACATTATTCAAATTTCATTGAACTTCACAATAGGTTCAGCAAAAATCTAACCTAACATTATATTAAATATTAAGTATTATTTAATTGGTTTGAATCTGATCTGAAACAAACTATAAACTATATTAAGCTTAAGAAAAATAGTTAATACAATGTTCAAGTTATATAAAATATAAGTAAAACTCATTAGCAATTAGATTGAATTGAAAACTTCTTTAATATTGAGAACGGTTCGAATGATCGTTTAAAAAAGAAATGTTCAATTATTTTAATAATTAAAATAATTTAAAATTCAAGGCAACGGGAAGTTAGAAAATAAGTATAATATTAATAGATAGTTGAGTGTAAAGATACTGTATTCAGTAATTTTCGTAATAGTGTTGTAACGTATTATGCAGTAAATATTTTATGTTATATATATCCTAACATGAGAGGCAAAGTGCACACTATATAGCTCTGCCGCAGTATTTCATGATTAGATTCGCAAACCTTGAATCCGTACGTCGACCGAAGCCAAGAGCCAATAATATTTTCAAGGACATGAAGCATTTGTCTCGTTGTCATGACTACCTCAAGGCGAACGAACTCATCTCCCCCTCGTTTTTCCATATCCTTTTAGCGATCGATCTTTTTGTATTTTTTGGTTTCTCTCTCACTCACTTCTATAATGTTCTCTAACTTTCTCTGAAACTGTAGTGTTGAGACCCCCCTATCTTTTCACTATATCCCTCTCCTCATTGCCTTATATTATGTATTGAGCAGAGCTGAAACCCCATAGAAAACTAATTAAGGGATTTTGTGATTTTCTACGTGTACTCACTTTTTCCCCCTGAATGCTACTCATCCTCAATGTATACCATTCTTAAGATTCTGATATCAAGAGCTTTTTCATATAGAGCGACATCTATTATAAACTAAATATCTTTTAATGAGAATTAAATAGTTTACGAAATATTTTACCTTAACAGGTATTTTGTAATAAGGGTTTGTCGGCTAAGAAATATCTGTCTGAAACTAAATTGAGAATTAATTTTTTGAATTTATTATAATTGGTATGTCTTTTAGGCCCAAAGTCAATGTTCTTCGCATTTGATCGAAATTTTAATGCATATTAATTGACAGATTCTTTTATATTTGAAGAATTTATTCTTATTATTATTTTCACATGAAATATAAGGTTAAAGTTTATTAAGTTTGGTTATGAGTTAAGTCATTACGACGATTAGCCTTTAAATAGTAATTTCAAAAAGAGTTATATAAGGAATGCTTTCATACGAATGTAAAGTTAACTTTAGAATCGACTGCAAAATAAGTTGAGGAGAATTTAGTGGCCATGAATTCGATTAACGACTTCAAAATCCCAAAGAGTTGTTTATTTAAAAAGTCATATCAGTCGAGACTATTAAAAAATAATTAAATTCAATGGAAAATATAATCTCTCTTTCACTGGTTTTTTCAACTCTAAATACTTTTGAAAACATAGAAAAAAAGCGCATAAATCAGATATTTTTAACTGATGTAAAAACATAAAAATATATTATAAAACTAATGAATATAAATTTGATTTGAATAACAGATGCCTCATCTCAAGCACCAGCGACAGCACCACAAACATCACAACCAGAGCTGACACACCATAACCATTATCATCAAACACATCGTCACATATATTCTTTAGAATCTCCGACAACAACCTCTTCACCGCCAACGACCAGCACAACAAATACACAACATCTTCACACATCACATCCACACCTGTCCGCGACATTAACGTCAGCGAATGCCGCAAATGCAGGATCAGGTCCGCCAAGAATTAAAATTGAGAACAATTTGAGTGCCGCGAACGCCAACTTCTATAACAACAATCATTACTCAACGCCTGATCACAAAGGTTTCTATCATTTAGATTAAAATCAACCGAATTTGTTCACATTGGTCTTAAATTGTAACTTTTTTCTAATTGTTGAAACAGATGTACCCGTAGTGAGCACTGGTCTCGGTATTGGAGTGGCTGAAGATCTTTCTTATCATACTAATGGTCTCTCTAATGGAACAGTTATCAAAAGAAAGAAAGGGAGAAAACCTAAAAATTTGGAAAATATAAACGGAAACTCAAATCATTGTTCAACAGCTACTAAAAGAAAAAGTAGAGAAGGTTCGCATTGTCTTAAAATTAAATATTTAAAAATTTAAATAATTAGTTTTAAGTGAGAGAAACATTTTATTAATTGGCGTTTAATTCTAATTCAAAAGGTTCGACGACATACTTGTGGGAATTTTTATTAAAATTACTTCAAGACAAGGAGTATTGTCCGCGTTTTATTAAATGGACAAATAGGGAAAAAGGTATATAAGCTCTCTTTGAATAAATAATTATTATTCATAAGCTCTCAAATAGAATAAGAGAAACTTTGACTTAAGGGACTTTCCCTTGGCTTAAATTTTTTCTGACAATTTAAATAAATAAGTCTGAAGTTTGATTTTTAAATGAATTACAGGTATATTTAAATTGGTTGACTCTAAAGCAGTCTCACGTTTGTGGGGATTACATAAAAACAAGCCAGACATGAACTATGAAACTATGGGCAGAGCACTCAGGTATACATCGGTTTCGGTTTGAATTGAAGCTCTAATCTTTTGCGACAATTTTGATCAATTGGTTAATTGAAATTCATTTATTTAGGTATTATTATCAGCGGGGGATTCTCGCTAAGGTTGATGGACAGCGTTTAGTTTATCAATTTGTTGATGTTCCCAAAGATATTGTTGAAATTAATGCAGACTCTAATAATTGTTATAATAGTAAAGGTGGGTATCGTTCATATCATTTACAAATACATAGGTTTTCATTATATGTTCGATAGTTTTTTGTTTTATCTATTTATTTATTTTTGTCTTTCCTAACCTTAAAGTTTGTTTTTTCTTCTTTTTTGTTATTTAACGTTCTTTTGCATCGAATAATTCACCAAAACTTTGTGTTATTGCTCTACTGACTCACTTAATCGGATGCTTTCCTGTAATTTCTGTGTCTGTCATATTTGTCAATGTTTTAGACTATTTCGACGATATATGTCTCAACTCAAGCATTTAACTCATATTTTTTTGGTATATGTTTTCGTTAATACTTTTGTTCAATAATTTTCAAATGTCTTTGAAAATTGAGCTCATATTGCATTGTATATGTTGTCCCTTCACTGGCTATCTTTCATGAAAGTTTAACTCAAATCTTAATTTAGTTCAGATTTTTATAAGAAAATTTCATTAGGAAAAAATTATAACTTTCTTTAGGAAAAATCAGATGAAGAACTTCTTTATAGTCTTCTATTTTAATCATTAATTATTGATTTTCAAGTTTTTGAATCTATTAGATTTCTTATTCTAGTTTAGTTTTCAAAACTCCCAATTGTCCTACTTTTCAATTCTTATGAATCTAATGAAAAATCGATCTTTACATTAATGTTAAAAATTCATGAAAGATATCTATCCATTGTTTACTGTATTGTTTGCAACTTTATTCCTGTAATCCAAATAAGTTCTATGTTTTCAATGTCAAAAAATAGGTGCACATAAAAAATGAATATTTATTTAATTAATATTTATAGCAAATTAATTCAAAACACAGAACAATAATGATTGAAAAAATACATTAATATGAAATCTATTGTAAAGGAAAGAAAGCCGTGAATTCTAACTGATTTTTATTTATCTATCAGAAGTTCATCTGAACGGAAACACAACAAATTCAAGTTTGGTTAGTCATCACAGTAATGTCTGTTCGTCTTCATGCGAAACACACATTGATTCAAAAGACAATATAGTTTTTAAATGAAACAAAAGAAAATATATGAATATATTGATGATTAACTTTATTTTTGTACAAAATATAATTTATTTGGTGATGGAATACATTTTAAATGAAACACAATTATTATTATATATAAATATATGAAAAGTATATATAAATAAATATATTAAAAAATTTTAAATAATAGAAAGCTTTTAACTCTCATTTGTTCATAAATTTTTGGCTTTTATGATGACATTAAAAGAAAGTTGTTTTACACTATTTTGAACTGATTTTGAATTTATTTCATTTTTAATTATGGGGTAAACTTTCAAATCTTTGATAAGTTTTATGGAAAATATTTCAAACTTTTTTCACATAGAATATAACGCAAAATATTAAAGATAATTAAAAAAGACATACCTTTAAAAGATAAGGAACTGATCGAAGAATCACTGCATTAATCAATAATAGAATTCAAAGCATATTAAGTGTTGAAATCAATGTATTTTTGAGTTAGAGTTTATTTCACTTATAAGTTCGCAAACACTTGATAGAAAAATACTCTATTATTTGTAAGCAGTTATACATAACTACAAAAACTTTTTATGTAATAATAACAAAAGATAAGTTAAAACTTTTATCTGACTGTAAGTTATCACTCATTCTCAAACGCACTAAAACAATGACTTATGAAACCAACTAATGAGATATTTTATAGATATAAAAGTCTGAATGTCTGTATCTCTCAGTTCTACCGAAACTGCAGAGATTCTGGACTTTGAGCGTCCGAACGGTTCTAACATTGAAATTATTTCAAACTGAGATATTGGAGAACATGTTGAGTAAATAGACTTACATTAAAATAAAGAAAAAAATTTGAATATTTATGCGTATAAATGAAGAGCAAATCCAGACAACCAGACAGTACAGGAATCAAATTGTACATTCATTATCACATATTTGTTGTTTATCATCATTTGTTTTTTTGCTCATTCAATGAGAAAATTTATGAGGGTTTGAATTAAAACAAACTTTTGTGATATCGAATGACAGCTGAAGTTTTAATAAAAAAAATTATTTGAGTTCGAAAAAC
>JAQFXV010000319.1:0-25649 GCA_034694065.1 Camisia spinifer
TTTGAATGCATTATAATTGAATTGAATTGTTTAATATAAGGTGTGATCGTCTTCTTGACAATAAACCTGATTCAGGTTCGGATTTAGATCCGCGTGTTATCAGTGCTTATATTATTGAGTGTCGGGCAGAAGCACAAGAAGTAACGATTGCGAGAGCTATTGAACTAAAACACAGCTCAACATTGATTTCAGCGCTCGCTAACGAAACATCGCAACTATTTTTATCGGCCGCGAGTGCTGTCAAAGCCTTGGATCCAACAAAGTTTGCAAAATGGATGACTTATTTTCAGCTCAAGTCTGCTTTATATGAATCTTACGTGAGTTCAAAATTTAATTCAATTTATTATGAAAATAGTTTAAATTTTTATTATAAATAATCAATTATGCATTTACTCACTATTTTTAGGCCTATTGTTATTTAGGCGACAGTTTATTAGAACAAGAAAAATGTGGAGAAGCTATTCGTGCTCTCGAAGAAAGCGAAAAATTCTATGAAACAGCTCTCAAGTTATGCAAAGATTATAGTAAAATGAAATCAGTGGTAACGAGTGCTAAAATAGACGAACACTCATTCTTCAGAAGATTACGTCCACTCCAAACCAGAATTAAAGATAAATGCATTCGAGAAAATGGATTTATGTATGCATTTAGTATTTCATATAATATAAAGCAAATACTTATTCTTTTATTCAATTTTAAAAACAGTTTTCATCAAAAGGTGGCGAAAGAATGTCCAGTTCTTGAACTGAAAGCAACTCATGGTTTAGTAGAACCGCAACCTTTTGTTATACCACCGATTCATGAGTTATGGACTCCAACCTCTTATTCTGCATTCGATTTATCAAAGAATATAAATCCTTTGGATCCTTCAAATTCGGTAATAATAGCTATCAAATAGTTTATTTAATATTATTAAACATTGAACACGAATGTGTTCTGCAAAAGTTTTAGGGGGTTTATCACTGGACACACTATTAATCGAACATAATTTAATTTATATTTACTGTTTTGCATTGATTATATCATTTCTCATAACTAGACTTAATTAGGTTCTAAATTTTGAATTTCGATTCTATTCCTATTGAAAACTCAATTAATTTATGCACAACTTATAATTATTTGAATATAACAGAAAGTTTCGTCTGGAGCTGAGGGTCCGATACCAGCAGTTGAAGAAAAACCTATAAAAACTAGTGAAAAAGATCCTAAGAATCAAAGCGGTTGTCAATTACAATGATTATTCAAAACAACATTTTGCTTAAAATATATATTTACAGAATTTCTGTCATTAAATTGTGGAAAAAATGAATGTTGTTTTTTTACTTTTTCATTGAATTTGTTTCAATTCTATGACTAATAGTTTATTATAAATAAGCCTTATATCTAATTGTTTATGTATTTATATGTTTATCACAATAATTATTTTTTATTAAAAGATGATATTTTAAATATTTGTTACGAATATTTAAGTTGAATAAACATTAATTTTTAACATTGATTTTTAATTTGAATTATTTTTAAGCTAAACAAACAATTAATTTGACTTGAATTTATGACTTTTTTATTAACAAATTATTTGATGTTGTATTTGTATTATTTGATGTCTACATTAAATTATATACTTTATAGATCTATAGATGTATTTACTGTAATTTTAATTTAATAAATTATATCACAAACTGATTTGCATGAAAACATCTCAACAAATAGATTATTTTTTATTTGGTTTGAAATTGACCAAAATAGTAAACCAGTCAATTGAAAATTGTTTATTATTAAATTTTGCCCAATAAAAAACACTTTTATAAGCTTTGATTATGTGAAAAGAGACAATTAATCTGATTATAACTTAAATTGATTTATCAATAAATGATAAAATCATTGCATTTTTAATGTCTTATAAAATTGTTCAGTTAATTACACCATTAAATGAAATGAAAAAATCTGATCACAACTTTTTAAAAACTATTCAATATATTGGATTCGATTTGAAAAAAATTAAATGTACTTTTCGAAAATTTCGATTTTCAGAATATAAATTTTTCAAAAACAATAAAAATCTTAAGTTGTATTTTTGGTGGTTAGAGACAGACAGAGAAAGTTGAAAATGAACTCGTTTTTTCTCAAGCATTAATTATTGATTAAAATGAATCTATTTTGTTATATTTGTTAATAAAATGATAAATTTGATGGTTAAAAGATATAATATATTTGATATACAGTTAAATATAAGTTAATAATAATTAAGCAGTTGCTTGAAATACAGTAATAGTGAGTTCAGCCAATTCATAACAAATATATTTTCCGATACTATGACTGATACCTAAATTGCCGAAATAGCTGAATATAAAGCATTGCCAGTGACCGCCATATTTGCTTTCCATTTGATTCTTTATATATGAAGAAATCTCAGTCAAAGTCTCAGACTTTTCAATCGCCAAAAATGTTATCCGCTTTAAGTCTGAAATCATAGTTTCTCTCATATCTGATCTCAATATTGTTATTTCGCGCTTTATTTTTCCGGAACGAAAACGTTGTCGCATAAGTTGTAAATTAAGCTAATATTCAAAATTAATATTATTATTAATAATTATTCAATTAATTTTCAATCTTTTTTCTTAATTATTGACTTAAGTCTTTTGTTTAATAATTAAGTTATAGAGAGTTTTAAGATCTAAAAATGGTTTCTAAAAACTGTAAAATGAACTAAAAATATGATTAGAATATTAACTTACAAATTGTGTTTTATAGATTTCAAACAACAACTTTCCAAATCTTAATTTAATTAAATATCCGGATTCATAAGAAAAGAAACTATTTGAACAATTGTTATGATTTGCAATACAATGCCATCGATTACCGAACTCTTCATTTAATTTCTCAACAATATTCTTGCAGACAATGAATAAACTGTTGAATTCACGAATTTCTTCTTTAACAATAGAAACAATTTTATTAGTAATTTCTTTAGTTGTTTCGTTTTGAGTTATTTCATGACTTGATAAATGTTTTCGCGCTTCGCTGAATATTTCTTGCTCTGAAATCTTGAGGTTTAAAATTTAATTAATTGAGAATTTAATGTAATATTATTTTATGAAATATAGTTATCATTGAAAAACTTTGACAGTTGAGTACTTATTCTTGTAATTTATATTAAATATTGTTATCAATAAACACTAGTTAATGAATTTCGATAAAAAAAATCAAATTAATAAGTATTGAATTGTTAAATACCTCTGAAGAAGAAGTGAATGTTGTTCTGGTGCCGGCTCTGAATAACGGCAGTTCTCTAGCCTGAAAAGGATTAATTAAAATTTATTTGATATAAGCAGAACCAGATGTGCAATACTTACTGATGAAGTTCTAGAACTTTTAGCATCGCTATTATTTGATAACTCCTGTATAGTTTTGAGAAAGTTATCCTTTTCTAATTTCAATTCTCTTAATTCTCTCAACAATGACTCCTCTCTTCCAACAGAAACAAATCCATTACTAGTTTCTGGCCTTATAGTAATTGAATCGCATTTCTTTTTCAAGTCATCAATTTCTTGGTTCGCTTTTTTGTTCAGTTCAAGAAGAGTTTTAATGCAGTCGTGACTAGACTTTGCATCGCATAAACATTTTTTACATATCTTCGTTTTGTTGACATTATAACGACACGACAGTAAATGTTGCGTCAGATTTTCTAACACTAAAACTTCTTTACATCCTTTTTCACGATAATCACATTTTATTTTGAGTTTTCCCAACATATTAACCATTGCTCTTATAGAAAGATAAATAAAGTGTGATTTATTCAATTTTATAGATTTGAAGCAATCATTTTTAAATGTTTATCAAATAATAATTTAAAATATTGATACCTCGGGGGACGTGTCAACTGATTTGCATTCAGTTCTTTTCTATCATAAGGACAAGACTTATTTGTTTTGAGCCAATTATTAATACAATCTTCACAGAATGTTTGCAAACAACAGTTGGCGACAACAGGACAACGAAATATGTCTTGACATATACTACATGTCAATTCGTTTTTTTCTGTTTGGGATAAGTTGACGAACCTCTCTGTTTCGAATCCGGGCATTTTTTGTTTGTTGATAATATTCAAAATTAAATCAATGCACAAATATTCATAAATAATAGAGAAATTAATAAAGAAATTATTTTTTTATTATTCATACAAATATATTCTTATGAACAATTAATATTTTTTTTATCTCCAGCTTATTTTGAGAATGCATTGATTATTTCTGTGGAAATATTAAAGTTTGCAGATAAGAGCTTTTCATTTGACAGAGTATTTATGCAAAATATTGCACACAAAATGAATCCTAATCTTCAGCTTCAAACTAATGATGATTACGTTTTCGGTGGGTTTTGTTGAGAAAAGTCCTTAACAAAGCATCAAAATCATTTAATTGAATCTCTATTTTAAAGTATTTTTAAGTTTTGTTATGCCTATAAAACTATATTTGTAGATAAAAAATATCTTTCAATTCTTTTAATTTATCTCATATGGTAATTATTTAGATTTTTCGAAATGCTTTTTAGCAACAAAAGGAAATCATATCATTACTGATGTTTGTTCACTAATGTTTATTCAATTTTAGTGAATTAATCATTTTTCAATATATTTAATTGTTTGAGTTATTATTTAATTGATAATAAAATTTAAATAATTTTGAAAACTAAGTTCATTAAAATAGGTATTTTATTATTAGCTCTTATCACAATACGAATTTAATTTAATGAGTTATATATTTATACGAGTATTACATATAAATAGTTTCGAGTTATTTGATCTGAATATGATATCTTTGGAAAGTGATTATTAGTCTTAAACTTACTTTTGAGTTCAAATTAGCTCTAATGATCTCCAAACTGTACACATTTGTTGCTTTTTATTAAAAACCACTAAGAATCTTTCAATAATTTAACTCTATGCATATGAACATCCGGATGAACATATTTATTCATCAACAGTGATTTTTGAAAATTATGAGTTTTCATAAAGTGATTTATAAGTTCATCAAACTATGAACTTTTTTTCTTTGAATAACAAACTGCTTGTTTTATGAATCTATTTAATGAAAGAGCTATAAATTTTTCAACTAAAAGAGTTTCAAAATATTCAATTATGAATAAATGAGCAATTTTTAATTGATATCAATTGAAGATATGATAAATAGATAAGTCTTCAGTTGGTTTGGACTTTTGAAAACTGGATAGAAATGCTTAAAAATTTGTTCAATTTTGTTTAAAAATGGTTTGAAATTTTATTCAATAATTACTATGAATACAACAGAAAATAGCTACCGAAAAAAAAATTTTCCTACCTAATATCGGCCAAATTTTTGCTTGTTTAATTACTGCAAATAACAACTCTATTTATCACACATTTAAAATTATTAAAATTGAATTTTCACAGTTAGTCAAATAAAATTGACTTAAATTTTAAAAGCTTGTCTGCACGTTGCATGATGTGATCGGATAATGCTATGCACTGTGCAAGCTAGTAATTCAATCAAATATTAATTTTGATATCGCTTAATAATATAGAATGGTAAATGTTCAAACTATCAAATTCTCCCCAAATATGTGTCCAATAATTTTAATTTTCCTTTCAAATGGATAGAAGTAAATTGCTAGGACAGAAATTTACTATGCTTAAATAGAACTTCGTTTAAAAATTTACTGATTTTTCTAGGAGCTATTTAACATTATTGACTAAAAAAATCATAAAAATAGAAATCATTATTATTATTGCTCGGTTCTCCTTAATTAAATAGAATATGTCTTCATAATTGAATTTATATGCATCCTTTCAAGTTATTAACCGAATTCGTTGAAAGCATTTTTTTTTAACTTTTTTATCAGCAAACTTTGAATTATTATTTAAACAAGGTTTATCAAAATCTCCTCAGTAAATGAGTTGCTTGTTATCCATTCTTTGGTTATATAATACAAGTAATTGATAAAAAATACTTTATTCTTCTTTTACTGCATGACTGAAAATAGATATGATTGAGTGCAATGACTTTTCTGCAAAGCTGAAATTCACTCATTTCATACCTGCATACAGTTTTTGTGAAATCACAATTCTCGATGAGTTAATGAACAATTAATATTATTCTATTAAATGTGAGCTTTTCGAATATTCTTCACATCAGCGAGATATTAGACCCTGACTCGAAAGACCTACTGAAGTAATTACTCGAAAATTTATAATTTTCAAACGGAAATCTCTGCATACAAACATTGCTACTCATAAGATGTAAAAGTTTGATAATTTATTCAACTTTATTATCACAAATATTTTTAATCTTATTTCTAGGCAAATTGATAATCAATAACACGTCTATGTCTATGGAAACTAGAGATTAAAATTATAGATAAAGACTTTTAAATGAATTTACATTTTCTTTGTTCAGCGAATTGAATAAAGCAAATAAATTATTATATTAATAGTGAATTTGCCAACTCATTGAATTACTCATTTGTACTTGTATTGTATTTATGCTCTCAAAAACAAAAATCTATTTGGTGTGAATGTTTCTTACAGGTAGTTATATTTAGCTGTTATTTCATAGAAAATCTTAATTTTCTCATAAACATTTTAGGCGAGAAGCAGGTATTGTCAGAATTTCATATCATTAAACTTGTTCAAAACATTACATTTCAATCATATTAAAGTAATTTGTATTAAATATTTGACATCTTAATTTTATTTCTATCTTTCAATAGAGACTTATTCAATTATTTGAAAAAAATCTATTATAGAGATGAAAACTTCAATAATAACCAACAGAACTTCAAAACATTTGCCATCAATTGATTGGATATGTATTAAATGTACTTTAATTAATACAAAAGATAATAAATTCTGTACGGCTTGTAACGAATCGAAACTTAACAGCACTGCTTCAAAAGTTTCAACACCTTTAGCGCCGAATGAAGTTTGGGTCTGTCGTAAATGTACTCTTAATAATGATTTAATTTCTCAAAATTGTACTGTTTGTGGATATAAACGATTAGATGTTAAAAATATTGAATCATCAGTTCAAGAAAATAGAAAAGTTAACAAAACGGGTCATTTTACCAATTTTGAAACTAATTTGATGAACAATGTGTTTAGACGTGATCTGACTCGAAATAAATCTAAATGGGAATGTTCTGTCTGTACTTTTCTTAACCCTAGTTCTCGATACAGTTGCGAAATATGTCAGCACTCAAGACGTATTCTAACACTGAGGCCAAAGCCTTCTCATATTAAGAGTAGCAGATCTGCTGAACCCAACTCTCATCAAAATAATTTATATATTGGAAAAAGTGAATTAAATGAATATCTACTGAGAATTGAAGAAAATGAAATGAAAAATGATTGGCAAAGGATTGTAAAGTTCTGCCAATCGAATAAAATAAATTTTGTTGACGACTCCTTTGCTCCTTCACCGAAATCATTGTATTTAAATCCTAATGAACATAAAATTGATGGAAACAATATTCAATGGTTACGACCCAATCAAATCAAGAGTGATGTCAATTCAAGTGTGAATTGGGCTGTTTTTCGGACACCAATGCCTTCTGATATATCTCAGGGAACACTTGGAAATTGTTGGTTCTTAAGTGCACTTTCAGTGCTCGCAGAAAAGCCTGATTTAGTTGAAAAAGTGATGATAACACGGGAAATATGTGCTGAAGGCGTGTATCAAATACGGCTTTGTAAAGATGGTAAATGGACTTCAGTTGTTGTCGACGATTTATTTCCCTGTGATCTTAGATCAAGTCTCGTCTATTCTCAAGCAAAGCGTAAACAGCTTTGGGTTCCACTTATTGAGAAAGCAATGGCTAAGCTATTTGGCTGTTATGAAACATTAGTGTCCGGCCGAACCATTGAAGGACTTTCAATATTAACCGGTTCTCCGTCTCAATCAATTCAATTGAAATCAAATACAAATTGGGAGAAAGATGAGAAAATTGATGAAGACTTAGTTTGGGTCAAACTTTTAAGTTCACGAACGGCTGGATTTCTTATGGGCGCCGCTTGTGGTCGAGGAACTAATGATACACTAAATGATCAACAATACCATAGACTTGGATTGAGACCAAGGCATGCATATTCAGTATTAGACGTGCGAGACATTGATGGCCACCGTTTGCTTAGATTCAGGAATCCGTGGGGTCATTACTCATGGAATGGTGACTGGTCTGATGGCAGTCATCTTTGGACTAATTCTTTGCGTAATCAATTACTACCTCATGGAGACAGTGAAGGACTCTTTTGGATGTCTTTCAGTGATGTTCTTAAATATTTCGATACTATAGATATATGTAAAGTAAGACCCGATTGGAATGAGATTCGTCTTCAAGGAGTAATTCCTCCCAATTCTTGTGATACTCAGAATTTAGCTGTTTTTCTACTAACTATTGATAAGACAACTGAATTAGATTTAAGTTTATTTCAAACCGGAAAACGAAACGCTGGTAAAAAGTCTCAAAATCAAATAGACTTAAGTGTCGCAGTATTTCGTGCAATGAATCCAATGAATGGTGAGATCGGAAGCCTTATGAAACGCAGTGATCGTCATATTCAAGGATGTGTTGGCTGTGAAGCAATGTTTGAACCGGGAATTTATGTGATCGTATGTTTTGGATTCAATCACTGGCAAACCGGTAGGATTTCTGTCATTCAAATTTGTTTATGATTAATTTACTTTAACATGGATTGTAATACCATTCAAATCTTATCTGTTTATTCAAAATATAGCAATTGATAAGTTTGAAAAGTATCCTAAATTTCTTTTGGCACTACACAGTTCTAATCCATTATCAATTGAAACATTGAGTCCTTATACATATATATTAGCGGACGCTTTAATTAAATTGACTCTCTCTGAAGGCAAACGACATGTGGTTCGTCTTATTTATCGATAAATTATACAAAATTCAAAATAACTTTAAGCTTTTAATTGTTCAGATTCGCGAACGAATGACTGTCTATTATTTAAGCAAAGGCTGGTCTGGTCTGACTATTGTTGTGGAAAATCAATTTCCCGATCGATATATTCAAGCGATCTGTGATTGTTCACAAAGTCTTAATGTAGTTTCAAGTCGAGGCACTCTATATACAGCTGATTCTATCCCTCCATTACATCGGTTCATAATTTTCTATTTCTAACATTAATTGATCAGATTTTCAAAAATTATTAACTAAACTCAACTTAATTTTTGACTTTAGACAAGTAATCAATGTCTTGACTCAATTAGAAGCTGGTAATGGACTTGTGATTGAGCATTGTTTGACACATCGCATCTCAAATAGAGAAGGTCTTAATGATTTCGGTCCTCCAAATTCTAATCACTCACCAGAAATTGATCAAAAAGTGTTTGGTCTTCACTCTCCAAGACCTTTATGAAATTTTTTTATCTCTTTTTGAAATCGATTTATGAGCATTTAATAGGAATAAAAAAATTGATCGCTCAACAAAATTCTTATCTTAGAATCATATACGGGGTTTCAAATAATCATATTTACCTACTCTGGAGCAAAACTATTATAGAAAGATTTAAACCGATTTCATATTTGAATTCTACGTCAAAAAATACATAAAAATTGAGAATTTCAATTTGCTGTCTCAAACTCGTAACAAGCTAATCGCAATATTTTCAAAATTTTTTATTTAACTTTGATTTTATAACTAAAAAATCCACAATAAAAAATCTTCATGGATAGGACAACAAATCACATTTGGATTTTTGTATGAATTTACCTTCAAAAAAAATTCAATCATATTTATATTATTTACATATAATAATTAAATTTTTAACAACAAAAAATTCTAAAATAAACTATCAATTTACTGTATGAGAAACGTCACAATAAATTTTCAAAGAATTGATGACTAATCTGAAAGCTGCTATTTTTGGACTTTATATTTGAGACTTAGATTTTGGACCAATAAATGTGTCAGTTTAAAGCTTGTAGAGCCATTCAAATTATTCTATTATACTAAACTACTCTAAATTACATTAAGTATCGTATCATTATTGTTAGAAATATTTTAATTTCTTTATCAATTAATCTTTACATATTTCTTATCCAAAAATCAAAAAATATTATAAAAATGAAAAATTAGAAATAAAAATTTAAATCCAAAATTTTTAGTTCTAAAAGTTTAGTCTTAAGTGTAAGTTTTAGACTATGTCCAAGTCTAAGTCTCGAGTAATTATTTAGATATAGGTCTAATATTCAAAGAAAATCTTTTCACCTCAAGCTTCAACTTTCAGCTGCATTAATTAATGTGCAGAAACAGATTGTTAAAATTGTCTCAAATTCTAAAGTCAAAGTTTTTTTAAATCTGATGAGTTTTTAAACCCTTCTGAAATTCGAGGAATCTATAATCCCCTTTTGCTCTATTTCTTATTGTGTTATAGAAGGAATATTAATACTGTAAATGTCTCGCAAATATTCTGCAAAAGTGTCGCACAATGTCATACATTTTGTAGATATTGTTGTGATTGCCTTCATTTTGCCCTAAACTTAGAATCAGTGCAAAAGTATTATTATTACTTTGTCTGGCAATGTGAAGATTATTACGTAATGTGTCGATCAGAAGAGAGAGAGAGAGAGAGACTCTCGCAAAGGAATATTTGAAGCTTTGAAAACAAAAAAAACTATAGATAGAGTGACTGTATTTATTTGGTATTTAGCAAACAGTATTCAATACCTCTTTTCGCTGTTTTTCAATATCAATACTGTATTAAATACAGTGTATTTCTATGCTATTTATTATTATTGATAAATTCATTCAATTAAAGTTAACGTAATGTTTATCACAAATATGGCATCATTTTATACTTCGATAATAAGCTAATTCATATCTAATCAAAAATGTATTATCAATAATAATAGTAATAGTAATAGTAATAATAATAATAATGAATCTGTTTTTAATGAAACTACTATTTATTCAATTTATTATTAGTTAATCAAAATTAATAATTAACAAAATGTTTGACTCAATTATTAATAATATTATTGATCAATATATTGATATCAAACAAAAATTATCAATAATAATAGTCTTTAACTTTAATTTTACAATAAAATGACCAAAAATTTGGACTAATGTTTAGGAAAAAGTATAAAAATTATTTAATTTATTATTTATTGAGAAAATTTCATTTTTGTGAACAATAATAACTAGTAATAACAACTAAGTGTAAAAATTAATTATTGACAAATAATAATAATAATAATAATAATAAAGATAATGTCAATATCATTATCATCTCCTTCTGGTTCTGGAGAAGAAGATCAGTCATCAATGGTTACAGTGATTACATCTCCGACTTTGACTTCACTGTCATTATTATCATCTGATGACGAATTCAAAGATATCAATAAATTTGACGATAAATTGAGTCAAACAATTAATTACAAGAATAGAAAGGATGAAAAGAATGAAAAGAATGAAGTTTTATTACCATTGATGACAATTAATAATAAACATAATGTTAGACCAAATTCTATTCTTAAAAAAAATGCACACAAAAGATCATGTTCTACAGGTTTGACTCAATATTAATTAGTTATTCAATTAGTTATACAATTATTATATAATATACAATATTATCAATTCATTTAACAGTGTTTAACACTTTTTTAGATTATATTTAAGTGTTTACTCATCACTAATAATGAGTAACTATTTGTTTATTATTAAATTTGATTTAGTTGTTAGTTATCATCAATTTTAGACTATTTTCACAGATGTCTCGTCTTTATTGATAATGACATTTGTTTGCATTAAAACTAAATAAATATTTATTATTCGATATAATTTATAATTATAATGATTGTTAATATTGTTAATAATAATCGAATAATTATTGTTAAGGCCAACAAATCACAGTTCCATTGGATAGCAGTTCATCTCAACAATTATCGAAAAATGTATGCAATTGTCGGACAAAATCAGTACAAATACTGACTCCCAGTCAAGAAAAAGATGAATCAGATTTGTGGCCAAATATTGATAATAAAGTCAAAAGTTTTAGTACTAAATACTGCGCAAAATGTGATAAACTTTTGATAAATGACTCAGATTTTAAATTAAATAATAAAAGTGAAGACAATAATTATTTAAGTAATTATTGCTTTGATTGCGATTTCGATAATAATGAAACAAATATTAATACTAATAGTAGTGCTAATAATAGTCAATATAGTCATCAAAATAATACATCCGATAATATGAGTCTTTATTCTATTCATATGGAAAAGGATTTCAGGTATTCATTAGTATTATTATAAGTTTAGTATAAGTCTATTGTAGTGCTCTTCTTCTTCTTCTTCTTCTTCTTGTTCTTGTTCTGGCTCCAAATCCAATCACCATTTCTTGGTTTTGCATAACTTTTCATAATATATCAAAATTTTTAGTTTTATTATGATTTTGCAGAAAAAATGCACTAATCAATAAATGTTTTTAAAGTTAACAAAACTTAATTAGTTAACTCACTCTTCATAACAAACATCAAATATTGTTTAATCTGTCAACTTTTTGCCAAAATTATACAAATATATTGGTTTTTAAGTGTTGATGTATCCAAAATAGAATCAATCCATACTAACCCATCAAATATTTATTTATATTGATTAATAAATTGTGTCAAATCAATCCTTATTATATTATTGGTTTCCATACAAAAGTTCCATCAAATATCAGTTACCGCTAACATATTTATTATATTTCAAAATCAACACTTTTTTTTATAACTTATTAACTCAATCTTTCTCAACATAAATACAATTTCTATTATATTGACGTCTTTTAATAGAATATTGAACTTATGTCAACTATTTTATGTGAAAATATTTGAATTATCGTTTCAATCTTTGAGATAATTTAGTTGCAATGCTTTGTAATTTGGATTACATTTAGTCTATAGTTACGAATCATTACCATATTATGTGAAAAACTTGAAATTCAATTTTTCATTAGATATGCTTAGAATGTGATAATCGAAAAACAATAATTCTACTAATATTATAATCTTCGAAAATGATCGCTTTCTTGTAAAATATTGTCTTTAATCTTTAAAAATAGCTTTTATTTTATAGCATTAATATTGAGTTTATTTTCATAATAATATCATTTACTTTTTCGTTCATTTTGGAGTCCATTAAATCTTGACTTTGATAATAATCGTTTGATTTATTTGATTGATATATTACTTAATCAAATGATTATTTAATAGGTATTATTTTCAACATCCGTACGCGCGTCTATTTGTCGCATATTTTGTAGTGTTCTGTAATTTTCTGATCTTCGCTGAGGACCCGCTTTCACATTCAATTATGGAATGTTCGATACCAGTGATTGGAAATGTTATATCATTTATTGCGACCAAATATCCACCCGAATGGCCGTGGATTGTATTCAAAGTCTGCCTTTGGGTGACAGCTCTTTTTGTTGGTCTTGTATTTGGTAAATACGTATTACATCATATAATACTTAGACGTGTATTACGTTTAAAGATGTTTAGAGACGAATGTGGGACGTGGATGATCATCTTATTATCAGTTTTCATCTCATCTTATTTCTTTTCAATTGTTTATAATTTTATATTGGTTTCAAGTCATCCTTACGCACATTTATATGTTATTAATACTTATATGGGTATGAGTTATGCCAACTTTATGAAAGTGGCCGCGTGTGGAACCTGGTTGGGAGACTTCTTTACTGCTTGGATGATCACTGATATGATGCTTCAGGACAACCTATATCCAGGTCTGTTGACCTACATTAACGATATTTTATAATTATTAATTAATTACAATACTTTCTATCAATTTGATCAATCATACTCGAAACCATAGATAAGCATCAAATCATCAATTTTAAAGAGCTCTATACACATTTTTATAGCATTACATTTTTATTCGGCAATATTTTCTCAAATCGATCAATTTTTTCATTATCTTTGAATTAAAAAAAAAATTTTCTCCAGAATTGTTGAGAATTTGCCGTTTTTGGGCTTCGAATGTATGGTATACTGTACAACCTCTACAACCTGTACAACCACATTCGCCCCCTTCTGATCTATGACTACGCACAAAATGATGCACTAAATATAGATTTAATTTATATGTTCATTAAATGAAAGAGTTGAAAGTTTTGTCAAAAGCATTAATAGATTTGTTGCTAAATATAGATTAGCTCAATAATCGTTCTTAATTTTATTGAATTTTGTTTAAGGCACTAAATTTACTAAAATTTAAATAAATTGAACAAAATTGCAAATATTTATTTTATAATTGAATTGTGTGTTATAATCGAATATATTTATATTTACATATATAAAAAGGATGGGCATCTAATTTACGATTTTTTTGGCACAAACACTCAACTATTCGTATATTTGTGTTCTGGAGCGGAGCTATAGTTATAGCAATTTTGGTAATAAGTTTGATTGTGACGGACAAGATATCATGGGATCACTTGAACAAAGATTTTGTTGCCAGTACTGAATTGTCTCGAGCTTTTCTCGCATCTTCCATATTATGTATGGATTTATTAATTGTTATGCAGGTATACCTATAATAACTCATTACTAATTAATCCATCTTTTCTTACATTCAATTTCTCAATAAATTCATTTTTATTTTTCATTAGGATTGGGATTTTCCGCACTTTGTGTGTGACCTAAACATTAAACTTCCGGGTCTTTTACAGTCTTCATATGAATTTCAATTTTTCAAAAAGTCGCTCAAATTTCCAGATATGGTCTTTTATATAAGCGGTTATTTTTATTAATAATTAATATACAATCGTTGAAAAAACTAATATTTTCAGTTTCTCATGGTTTCAATGTTTCTTTTTCTTAACAAATTTTTATTACAATTTTTAACTCGAATTGTGAAGCAATCGCTTTATACTTTCTGTGCGTTTCTGTGTTCGTCCACTTTGTTAGTAAAGAGCTCTTTATTAATAAGGATGAAGTTTTATCGGCAGGTAATAATGTTCTTGCTTTATAGTGAAGTCAAGATTTCTAATAATTATATATAAATGAATCCACGTTTTAATAAAGAGGGAAATAATAACCTAAACTGATCCTTTTTATATGAAGCCTTCTTTTGTTATAATATAAGACATTTTGATTAAATTTGATTATATTAGAAAATTGATGTCATTCAGTTTGGCATAACCTTTGAATTTTGAAACATTAACGAGTAAAATATATTGATTAATTTGCTTCTATGAGAATAATTTAAAATTATTATCATAAAAATTTGTTTAGAAAAAGGAATAAACCATTAATAAATGAAATGTTAGTTTTGTCAACGATTATACGTATATTTATAATAATACTGAATAGTATTGTTATATTTTTAGGCAAATGGTTTAATTATGGTTTTATTATCGGTGTAATGATGTTAGACCTGAATATGTGGAAAAATCAAATAATTTACTTTCCGCCCGATTATGGCCAATACGTAGATCCAAAATATCATAAAGTTTATACGATTACTGACGAGTCATTATTAGGAACCGGTAATCGTTCGCTTTGGGATTACAGTACACGCGCTTCTAATATAAATCCATTAACAAATAAAACTTTCATTGAAAGTGATTTAGTGATTAATAGCCGTTATTTGGGTTATCCCGCATTCATCAAAGGCATGGCTTTCCTTCCTATCGCTGCAGGTATTATACTATCTATTCATTTTATTCTATTAATTATATTTATTTATTTCATTTATTTATTTCATTTATAGGTTTTATATTATTTTTCACACTTATCTACCAATACGGACGCTTTCCGCCCAAAACTGATGTCTCAGTTGGCGGACGATTAAAGAAAAGGCATTCAAGTTGGAGAAGAGAAAGAAGAGATTCACGACTCGGCGGTTATATTTCTTGGCGCGGAATTACTATTTATGGCGGAAATAATGCTATGCAAAGAAAAAATGAATTTTAATCATTATTTCAAGTTTGAAATCAATTAATTTACTAAATCATCAAATTATTTCTTCTATTTATGAAAAGAGTTTTTATCAAACCATTATTTAATTAAACGTTTTATGAATTTAGAAATTATTTAAAGCAATGTGTCTTTAATAACTGTCACTCACTGTCAATCTTTCTTCTTTTCTATGATCTTATATTTCATTTTCGTCTCTTCTATTTTAATGAATAATTTTCAAAACTTGAATTTGAAAAATACTTTTTATAAATGTTAAGTAATATATTCGGACCAAAGTTGAGGCGCATAATTACCATACTTTTAAATTAATACAAACAACAGTTCCTTTAAAGCCTAAAATATAATATTTGAGTTTATTTATTATTATTACAATTCATTTTATTAATCAAAAGTATTTTTCTTTATTAAGTTAGAAAGATTTTGAACGAACACAAAGTGCTATATAAACTATTTTTAACTTAGAATTGAATTTAAATTAAGTGAAATTATTGAAATTAAGTCATGCATTCACAGCCATTGTATACCTTATGTAAATATATTAATTATACATCAGATTCTATTGAATACAAAAAACAATATTTATTTCAAATTATAATTAAATTAGGGATTTATTAATAGTAACCATCCATTAAATTACTATAACTAAAGACTCTCTCTAGAAATTTTTTTTTCTTCAAATCGTGAGATAAGACCTAAGTTTAGACAATTGAATGTCTGTCAATTCCAATCGATTTCCGAAGGGTTTATCAAAATTAGCCATTTTTCTCAACAAAAGTCAACATTAGATAACACTATTTGATCGGATTTGTGTTGATTTGCTTGAAATAATGAAATGCAATCTAATCTAACAATTGATAATTTGCTAAATAGGGATTTCCTTATATTCCATTACAAGCCCTCACACTTTAAGTTAAATATAATATTTGGCCGACAGTCCTGTGCGCTCAATATTTAAAGTTATGTAATTTGATAGCATAAACAGTGCACTCATGAGTCAATGGTTCAAAATGTTGATATCTCAAAATCAAAGTTTATATTGAAACGAATGTGAAATATAATGAACTCATTTCGAGTCTACATATACAGTATGTGCAAAACATACTACGCTCAGGACTGCCTGTCGACGAAGATAACAATTTTAAATGATTTGCTTACTGTCTGACAGTTAATCATCAAATATCGTCCACAAAATATTTTTTCTTTGATTTTGATAAAATTAATAACATTTTTAATCAATCTAATAATTGATTACGAAGTTTTTGTATAAAATACCCCCCTATACAGTAGGAAAAAACCTCTATAAACTGTTGAGCAAACATTTTGAAAATTGAGCAGTCAATTGGTCATTACCAGTAAAGATTAGTATTCAAAATATTACAATTTGTTGATAATAAATCTCTCGGAAATTGTTTTTAATGATGTTTTAAAATTAGTTTTCATTGTCAAAGTTTAAACATTTGAATTCAGTAATTGAACTAATTCTTAAAGTTTATATTACTGTAAAATAACATATTATGCAATACTATTAAGTGTTTAATTAAAATCTATATTTGAGTAAAAATTTGAAACAAAAAAGCGATATGTGATAAGGTTTTAAATAATAGGAAATAGATTTTTGAATTTAATTTAGTTAATCAAATTTGAGCAAATTTTTTTCAATTAATATTTTATGTTAAAGATTTACTTTTGTCAAAGTTTATTTCCCATTAAAAAATATTTAAATTTCATGTTAAATAATTTTTTTAATCAATATTTTCTCTTTAATTGAAAACTAAGTTATTGTTTTTCGAAAACTTTGTTCAACTCATTAATTGAGAGCTTTATTGAATCCTAAATATTAAGTGTTATTTACGTTAACAGCTTAATTAAATATTTATTATTCATTATTACAAAATATTATCATAAAATTAAATTTAGTTTCAATAACAATCTTTAACTGTTATATAAATATTTGTTTTGATAGATTCCTAATATTTATTTAAATCTTAAAGTCATTCCCAATAATTTTGTTTGCCTTCAATGTCAGCTATATTTGATTGCTTTCAAACATTTACATATTTCTAACATTATTTGTTATGATTCGTCAAAATAGAGTTTGTTTATTGAAAAACATTTGTTATTATCAATCAATTATTTTTTTTTGCAGAATAAAGTTTAAGTTATTAATTTTCGTCAATAATATAATATTAAGATTTAATTTGTATGTTATTTATTTTTCAAACTTAATTCGATTATTTAAGTGTTTACAATTTTATGAACACATTTGATTGTTATTATAAATACAATAAAAATCAAGTTTAACACGATTTTGTTGACCCAATTTATTGATCAATTTTTATGGCAATGAATTTAAGTCATGAATTTGATGAGACACAAGTGTTAGTTTTCACGACTATTTTCAGATCATTTACAAAGTCATGTTCTAATTAATTATTCTCTCATTTTTTCGGTCTATAAATTGAACGAATTGTTCTGTTATTTTTCATTTTTCATCAATTTTATAATTTATTAATTATATTAAAGTAAAGAAAATGAAATATTTTTTGTCCTCACTCATTATGAGTACTTTTTTGTTGGATTTTTGGTGCATTGCATCTAATGAGACAATAACTGATAATTTAGTATTATGTGATCTTAAAAGTTATAATAATTCTCAAAATCGGCAGAAATTATGCAAAATTGAATGCTATTCAGAGTTAGGAAATCCTGGTTTTTGCCAAAAGCAAGTATCAAATTATTGTAAAACTATTGCCATTAATACTAATACCAAGAAGTGTGTGAAAAATGGCAAAAATTCTCGGTTTAAGTCGATTTGTTGTCCTTTTGATAAAGAAACTAAATCGAAACCAACGAATCCGAGTGTATTACCAGATAATAGTATTGGTGAGAATTAATAATCAAATGTTACTCTTGTATTGCATTTGCATTGAATTTAAAAGTATTAATATATCGTTAAAACTAATTTTCTCGTTTTATATGTTTTATTTTCACAAATTAATTGATTCGTTCAAAATTAAACTCGAAGAATGTGGTGAACGACCAGATATTGCGGCAATAGTTGGCGGTAAATATAGAAAACTTTTTTATTTCATGAAATGAAATAACGTTAAAATCAGTTTTGATAAGTTTAGAGTCTCTTTATTTAATTGGTTTTACACTAACTTTTATTCATAAATTCGTAAATAATTTTTTAAATACTTTAAACTTAAATACTATAAAGAGGTTAGAAAATTATTCTCTGAGTTTATTGTCTTTTGACTCCTGAAATGTTGCTTTCTATCAAAGTATTAAAGTAATCAAAAAGTATACATTAATGAGCACTTTAGTTATAAGTAAATTGAATCGTATCTAAAACTGATCATTTTGTTTAGTTTTTCATTACTTCAATACTTTTACTTTTTAAGGGACAATTATTTCCGTATTTTTAAGACAAACAAAATGTACATTACTTTCAAAGAATGAAATTCGAATCGGAATTTCAGTTTCTCATAATTTTAAGTAATAAATAATAAATGAGTTGATTACTCAATTCAACTCAACTTACTTTAATATACTGTTTATATAGGATTTGATACCGAACCGAATACCTGGCCCTGGAATGTGGCTATTTATGAGAGGAGAACGCCTTCGAGTGAACCTTATTTCATATGTGGCGGCGCTATCATTAACAATAAATACATACTATCGGCCGCACATTGTTTCGTACGAATGAAAAGTTCTCCTATTAATGCCAATGAATATCTTATAAAATTAGGCGCTTATAAACTATCGGATAAGAACATTAAATTGACTCAAATTTCTCGAGTTATTCCACACGAAAACTATAATACTGTTGAAAGATATAATGACATCGCATTATTGGAACTAAAATATACGCTTCAGTTTAATCCAACCGTTGGTCCCATTTGTTTACCAAAAGGCAATTATTTTTTAAACAAAAATTTTGTTGGCTATAAATCTAAACTGATTGGTTGGGGCGCAAAACGATTCGGTGGTTCTATAAGTGATACTCTACAAGAAGTTGATGTCGATATTATAGACAATCGTGAATGTGATAGAAATTATTCAAAAATAAATGGTCACGAATCAGGATTTCCGTTAGGTATCAATAATCAGTTTATTTGCGCCGGTTTTCAAAATGGTGGTAAGGATTCGTGTCAGGGCGACAGTGGAGGACCTCTTGCTCTTAGTATTGATGGCAAATGGTATGAATTGGGAATCGTTTCCTTTGGTTATAAATGTGCAGAAAAGGGTTTTCCAGGAATTTATACAAATGTTAAAAATTTTATGAATTGGATTGAATTCAATATTAATTAATTGAAATGACTTTTATTTGTCCATAAAATTAACTAAAATGTCCTTAAATTTAGAGTTTTTTAAATGAAAATTATGTTAATATTTATATTAAATAATTAAACTTGTATTTAAGTTATAAAATAATTTGTTGGACATTCAAACTATTAATCCCTTTACACAACTCTTCTTTCGATCAAAAAATTGGTCGCATATTCATAGAAGTACTATAAATGTGATTCAAAAGTACTGAACTTCAAAGAAATTAAAATATTTGAATGCGAATCTATTGACTCATTAATACATATTGAAACTCAATTACAATGAATGGAAATGAATCTATAAATAAAAACAGAGGCAGTATCAGAAAATGATTGTTGGCCCTCAACAATAACATAATCAATCAGCCAATGGACACATTGAAAGTATCGGTTCCTTCAATTGTTTATTATATTGAGAATAATCTAATCTATTTTGGAGCCACTCATTTAGACGCAGCCACCAGTCAAGTGACTTATCAATCAAAAATATTAACAACCGCTTTATTTTCTTTGGTTGTGCTCAACAACAAATTATTCAAACTTCAATGGTTTGCGTTATTTTACTGTCAGTTTTTCAACACTATTATTCAACTTTTCTCAACATGTCATCCATTTATATAATCAAGTTTTCAATCAAGTTGTGAATCAATTTTACCTCTGAATAATGGCTGTGAGAGTAAAGTTTTTTTTAATACTTTTAGACCAGTAGTTCTTTTAATTAAATCTTATTAAACACTATCATTAGAGAATTGTTATTTGAAATATTTAATAAAATTTTTGGTATACTTTGTGAGAATAGTTGAAGAAAATGGTATTCATTTATTATTTCAATAATACATTAATAATAACATATTTCGTAATTTAATATTTTGAGTAATAGAAAAGTTTGAGATTAAATACAATACTTTTTTTATTATAATTTTTTTTCAAAGTTTTTATAATTATCGATTGGTTTCACTTTTGCTGATGTTATTCTCAACGGAAAGACCACTTAGTTATCAGTGTTTACTGTTTTACTATTGAATTAAAGTAATCCACATAATCATTAAACAATTTAACAAATACAAAATCAATGCTTACTTTTCAATCAATTGTATTTTCTTCAATCAATTGATCCAATTCTTGAAGAGTTTTATTGATATCATCGTCTAATTTTTGCAATTCATTGAGCGTTAGTTTATATTTTCCGTGACTTAATTGATGTCTATTTAGATGAGTTCGAGTGACAAAAGTGTGATTGCATTGATTCCAATCACAAATGAACGGTCGTTCGCCTGTATGTATTCTCGTATGAATTGTTAGCTTATCTTTTCTATTAGTTCTAAAAGTGCAGCCATAATAACCACATTCAAGTCGACGATCGCCTGAATGTATTTCATTGTGTAAATTAAGCTCTAATTCAGTTACAGATCTGAAATTGCATTTTCCAAAAGTGCACAAAAACTGCTTATTATTTTGAGATTCTTTCATCTTATTATTTTTCGAATTTTTGACTAATTTCTCATTAGGTTTCAATGATTTTTTCTTAATTAGTCTCTGAATGAATGAAAAAAGTCAGAAAATTGTAATCAATGTATAGAAATTATTATGTTGTCATTATTATTACTGATTTATTTATTTATTTATAAACAAACCTTTTTTGGTTTTCTTCCGACAACAATCGGATTAGAATCAAAGTCTAAATCATTGGCTGAAAAAAGAAGAGTCGAATCTGAACTTTCTTTAATTATTTTCGAGTGATTCTTATGATAATGCGATTCCAATGCCTTTTCACTCGAAAAAGACTTAAGACATTCCAAATCATTACATATGAATGGCTTAACACTTGAGCTGTCTTTATCTGATTGCTTGTATTCATAACCGAAATGAGATTTTTGATGTCTCGCCAAATGATGATTTTGTGTAAATTCTTGATAACATCCGACAAAATCGCACTAAAAATTAAAAATACATAATCTTTTATTTATGGTCTGATTATAATGACCTCATTAATGGTCTCCCATTTAAATGTTTGGTTTGGAGATAAAGCTATTATAATAAACAATTACTTTGAAAGGTCTCTCTCCAGAATGATATCGAATATGAGCCGTCAACTTATCTAAAGTTTTGGCAGAATATGAACACTCATCAAAACCACATTTATATAATCGTTTGCCTCTATGTATTTGACTATGGATTCCAAGTTCTTCTTTGGTTTGAAACTGCATTTCTTTATCAAATAAATAAGACATCGGTTTAAATTAAATTTATTTTAAATTTAGTGAAACATTTAGCGAAACATTTTTCATAAAACAAATCGATAAAAAACAGATTAAAACAGAAAATATTTATTAACTTTAAAAATAATAGAAAACTCACTGCAAAGCCCAAAATTACACTTAAAGCCAATTTCATCGAATGGAATATCAGTTTCTCCTAAACCCAAATGTTGTCGTAAATGTGCCTCTAATTCAATAGCAGTTTCAAATACGAGCTCACAATCAAAGAATTCACACTTAAGTTCATCTTTCTTTGTATGTAGTTTTCGATGTCGTCTCAATTGTTCACTAACTGTAAAACTTTTGCCACATGTCGGCCAAAAACAAGTGAATCTCTTGTTTGCTGAATGTCTTGAGTGATGAATTCGCAATTTATCACTTGTTTTGGCAGCAAATGTGCACTCAGGGTATAAACACTTAAACGGACGATTGCCTAATCATTAATATAATAACTTATTTATTGTTATTTATCATAATTTAAATTCAAATCTAAATCATTATAAATATAACAGACCTGAATGTATTTGTTTGTGAACTTCTAGTTCTTCTTCAGTCGAGTAATGCATACCTTATTGAAAAATTGGTTAATAATCACAAAAAAAAATCAAAAATAAGTTATGAATTTCATTAATTAGAAAAGAGTCATAAATTTTTTTTATACAATAGAGTAAATAATTTGAAAGTTAATAATAAATGAATAGTGAGATAATTAAATAATGATTGAATACATACAGCATCGGCCAAAAGTGCACTGAAAAGGTTTTGATTCTACCATTACTTTAACTTTTTTAACTTTATTCTTCTCTAAACCTATGGTTTGAACCAAATGTTGTCTTTTATGATCTGACAAAAGTTGCAAACTTTGAAACGAATGTTGACATAGAGGCCAATCACATGTGTATGGATTTGGACCCGAATGAGTCAATTGTCTGTGTTCTGCCATTTGAGACAATGTTGCAAAACATTTATTGCATGAATCAAACGAACACTTATGAGGAAATTCGTGTTTCTGAACATGTTTTCTTATCATTCCTTCATTAATGTTTCCATAATCACAATAATCCCAAAGACATTTATACCAAAATTTTCCTTCAGTTGAACGAAGTTTTACATAATTATTATTTCCTTCAATTATTTCATCCGTAACTTTAGAGCAATGAATCACTGAATTAACAGATCTTTTGCTAAATTTTTGCACTTCTCTTGGTTTAAAACTTTCATCGATTATATTTGAGTCAATATAAGTGTCATTTTCTGCCAATTCAACAGTTGTCGTCTATTTAAATATTATTTATTAATTAATTATAATTTTAAATCATTTTTAATTAAATAAATAGATTTATAAAACAATGAGTCAATTAATACCAGTTTATTAGACTTGACTGAGGTTTTTGGCTCCAAATTAGTTTCCATTTGATTGTCATTATCGACAATAGAGTCATAACTGTTCTCATTATCCACAAAATCAGACAATCGAACCGATGCTCTCTTTTCTTTCTTTAGTTTTTCTTCAATTAAACTATTTTTCAAAGCAATTGTTTTTCTCTTCTTTTGACAATTTGTTTGATCTTCAGATTGAATCTTATTTTTACTATAATTATGACAATCGTTATCATTATCTCTATTTTCATCAATTTTTTTAGAAAACTTAAGACTTTTGGAGACATGAGTTATTCTGTGTTCAGTCAATAATTTAATATTAGAGAACTTAAGAGAACATTCAGGAAAAGTGCACTGAAATGCTTTTGAACCCAAATGAGAACAACTGAAATGAGTTAATAAATCATTTTTCTCTCTAAACCTATGACCGCATCCAACAAATGAACATTTATATGGTTTCAAGTGTTGAATCCTATGTTTTCGTATTAATGATTCGAAGTTAGTCCTAAACCAACATAACTTCCATTTACAGACAAACACCACTTTTCCATCCAATACATTCTTCTCTTCAGACCAATCATTATTATAATCATTATTATAATCATTATTATAATCATTATTACAATCATTATTTAATGACTTATTATTACTATCCATTACTTTATTAATATCAATATTATTATCGATTCCATCATTTATTTCTGCCTTTTTATTATTATTATTATTAGTATTAATGATATTATTTTTTATTTTTTGTGGTTTTCGAATAACTTCTGGCTTAGACTTTATATTAATTTTACTTTTATTCGCATTTATAGTATTATTATTAATACTATTATTGACATCAATAACAATATTATTATCTCTTTTTGTATTTCTTGTATTCATATTTACTATAAACTTATTTCGAGTAAATATTGATTTAAATTACAAATCAATTACTTATTAATTATTTGATCAAAACTTGAAGAATTACTTATTATTTTTAATTATCGATTATTAATATTTTAATCGAAATATATTGATAGATAATATTTTGCAATAACTAAACAATAGAAGCATTTATTAATTGAATTAAACAATTATTTAAAACTGAATTAATTGAAATTGTGTTTGACTACTAAAAGATACTTTTAATTAAGTTACACTCAGAGATGATTAGACATACTTTAATTACGTTACGCTAAAACTGCACTCTCGTCAAACCCCACCCTATGTCAAGTACTTTTACATAAGGCTGACTTACCTAAGTTTAGGCTAAGCTGATCCCCATCTACCTTATTTAGTGTCACGTAATTATAAAATAGGTCATTTGTGATGCCCGTTCAGATTATACATAGCAACCATCGTCAAGATCGCTCACAGATCTCATAATTTGTTTAGAGCGCTAAAGTTTCAAAATTAATGTTTCGATACTTTTTTCAATTTAAGGTTTAGTAAATAAGTTTTCAAAGTTATTACTGGTATTAATTTATTGATATTAATTTGTCATTAATTTTATTATGATTAATAAGTTTTTCTCATAAATCAATTTGAATTGAGCACTTTTTAACTTAGTATGAATGCAAAACAGTAACATTACTATACTTTGTATAATCAGATAACTCGATAACAAAACAGATAACTCCTCAGCATTGGATTAAATTGGATTAAATTGGATTAAATTGGATTAAATTGGATTAAATTG
>JAQFXV010000320.1:0-25598 GCA_034694065.1 Camisia spinifer
TTTTTATAATAAATATTGTCTTTAGTTAATAAAGAGAGAGATATATTGTTGTGAATCTGTCTCATAATTAATGCATATCCAGTATTACCTCAATATTATGATAAACAACGAGTAATCCTGACCTCAATTAATTTGAATACAATTCACAACAATATATTTAAGACATTCAAACAAAAAAACTAATATTTAAATCGATTGTTAAACAGATACGACATGTTGTAAGTTGTCTTCAGGCAGTTATGGTTGTTGTCCATTACCTTCAGCCCAATGTTGTTCAGATGGATTACATTGTTGTCCAAATGGAACCAAATGTAATGATAAAGAGGGGACTTGTGATGAAGACATACCTCAACACAAACACAAACACATCAATCAATATATTGGTAATGATATTAACTTTAAATCTAATGATTTGTGTCCAGACAAGAACCAAACGTGTGATGAATATGAGACCTGTTGTAAAGAGAAAAGTGGTGGTTATGGGTGTTGTCCTTATAAGACAGGCGTCTGTTGTACTGATCGTCTTCATTGTTGTCCAAAAGGAACTCAATGTGATCTCATTCATAAACAATGTATTCGACAATCAATTAATTCATATAAATTAAATCGTATTCATAGTAATGAAAGAATGAAATTAATTGTGAAAAGTGTTGAAAATATGATAAATGATATAATATGTCCGGGAGGTCAGTATCAGTGCCCGGATTTCAATACTTGCTGTAAAACTGGTCAACAAGAGTGGGGCTGTTGTCCACTCGTTAACGCTATTTGTTGTGAAGATAGAGTTCATTGCTGTCCAACTAATACTAAATGCACTCAAACTGGATGCAAATCATTGTAAAAAATATTCTTTTTATTCAATATTTAGTTCTGAATACAATTGTTTGAGAAAAAGATAAACAAAAATAACTGCTAATCAAATATCAAATATTAATCAATTATTTAAATCGATTTCAACAAATGCTTTTTCAAGGCGATAATCGTTATCATTAGTGTTGCCGTTATTGTCAACATCGATATCAAAACCTGAATTAAATGCTAAGACATTGTGAGTGTCTTCGTCAGTGTTTGACAAAGAGTGAGACAAACATGAGTGAGATCTGGACGCAAGTGATTTTGGCGAAAGACTAGCGATTACTTGCAATTCATTAAATTCTGAATCTATTTTTAATTGTGGCACTTCTTCGTCAGTCAATTCGCGTTTCTCTATAAATATATCAATTATTTTAATTAATAAATAGAATTTAATAATTTATTGTAAAGTGTGAACTGTTTTTGTTGAGAAAAAGATTTGGTTCAAATCAAAGCCACTGTTTTATAACCTAACAGTACATAAGTTTAGTTATTGATAGCTTTTGTGCAAATGTTTTACAAAACGTTTGCGTCTTATATATAAAAAAAAATTTTCGATAATAACTCACCAATATTTTTAAAATTTGTATTTTCGAGTTCAGCCCCGACTCCGGGTTCTCTTTTGAATGACTTTGCGATCATTTGAGCGCGTTTTTCGTGTATCTCTTCTGATATGTTTTCTAAATCCTTAAGTGTTTTAGAATAAGATTTTTTCGATTCCAAAATTGTTTTACTTAATCTTTCAATTTGTTCTTTTATATTATTGAGTTCTGTTTGTACTTTAGCTGACTCTTCATAATATGGCCTAATATTTAAATTAATTTAATTAATAGATTTGTTCAATAAAATCAAATTTTAAAATAACAAAAACATTTCAACAAAATAATTACTTTGATTTTTTGATAGCACTTCTCAGTTGTCGCTCAAGAAGAGTAAGACGTCTTTCTTCTTCTAAATAGTTTTGCATACAAAGGCTGTGTTCATATTCGCTTTTTTTCTTCAAATTCTCCGCTGCCATAAACTAATCAATCAATTCATTAGTTATTAAACGAATTTTTAAACTTAAAAATTGGGAAAATATTATTTGATTGAATCCTAAAGTTTTATTGACTATATTGAAAGTATTGATTGTCTGTCGCTCACATTCTTTATAATTATTACAAATTCAATATTACTTCAAATAAAAGATATAGATTGTGTTCAAAAATAATTTTATAAGTTATAAATATAGCTTTTCTTTATATAATACAAATTCTGTACAAAGTTTAATATTATGATAAATTGAATAATATTATGCTTTCAGAATAAATATGACATTTATTGAAAAATCAGAAAAACTAAATTGGGCTCAACTTTGATTCTAAGATTTAAAAGCACTAATCATTGATTAAACCAATTGATTAGAGACATAAAGATTAAAATTATTTAAAATTACATTCAATTGTTCGATAATATATTTGAAATTAGTTTTAGAATCTTTTATAAGTAGCGAATATTTTATATTAAAATTATAGCAAATTATCTGAAACTTTGCTCAAAATTAAGAATGAAAATAAGATAAGTAAAAGATTTTAGATTAAAACTATTTAAATTGCATTCTAAAGGCTTTTTGTAATGAATTTATCATAAAATAAATACTTTGTGGTCAAGAATAATGCCGACATTCTATACATTCTTAACTAATGGACATTTGTCTGAGAACTGAGTAATTTTGAATTTGAAAATAATGTTTACTTAATATGAATTTTGTTAATAAATTGAAAAATAATAACTAAAGTTGTAGTTAACATACTTTAATAGTGGCCTGATTTAGCATTTCCTGCCAAACACTATTAAATTCATTATTATTAGTATTATTATTACGAAACTTGTTTTCAGCGATAGTAATGGTTTCTTTTGCCTGAGAGTGTAATTGTGATGATCTTTCGAACTGAAGACAAGCGCTTTGACATCTCGTCTGTAAATTCATTGCTTTAGCTTTACTTTCATAATAACTTCTCGACTCTGAAACACATTTCCCTAATTTTTGTCCTATTTTTCTCAATCTTATTGAACTTTCATTTAATGTATTTCTGAATAATGCGTTCAATTCCTATCAATTAATCAATTATTTATTTATTAAAATCAATTAACTTAACAGTTATTAAACATTTAATAATATATAAATATTTGTTTAAATAATCAAAAAATGATAAATACTTCAAATTGTTTTTCAAGTTTATTGATATTATGTGTCCAATGATTCAATTCTTCCAATTTATCTCTAATTCTTGGATCTAATTCTTCACTATTTTCTTCGTTTTCTTCTTCAGAAGACATAACTCTTTTTGTTTTAAATCTTTTATTTATTATTTTAAGTAATCATATGATTAATAACAATGAAAATAATATTAATTATTATATGCATTAAAACTATCTATAACTAAGTTTATAAATATTGGCATTGAATTACTCTTTAATAAGTGTTATTCATAACGAAATACACTATAATATATTTAAGTCAAGTTTTAAATAAAAGTTAAAAAATATTCCATTATTTTCTAATAAATTAATATAAAATAAATATGTGAGAGACTGACTCTCATCACTATTTACAGCTGTTTCAGCTCTACTTTTAAAAATATGTTTCAAAATATTTTTTTTGTTCATCAATTTAAAGGGTATGTGAATAGAGGTCTATAAACTTTGAAGAATAGACACTTTAACTGTGTTTTTACATAACTTTGATGACCGTTCTCTCGATCCCATTAAATAGTTAATTAATCAAAAGTTTTAATCAATAGATTAAAAAAGAGTATGTTTTGTCTCTAAAGTTCTTTACTTCAAATTAGAGTTATTTCGCTTTCATTTTACTTCTCTTTTATTCTTTAACTTTGATTTTCATTTTGATAATAAAGTAAATAATTTCTTGTACTTTTCAATTTACTTTTACTTTCAAAAGCAGAGCTAACACTACTTGTAAAAGTCAGTATTTAATTGAATTTTTTGGAAATATAGTTTATATGAACTGAAACTATTTTAATAATAAATTTAAAATAAATAAAATCATTTTCTGTAAGAAATAAATGACTGAAACGGTTTCAGTTAAACCTTATTGTTATTAAGAATGTAAACCAAATCAATGAAACAAAACTGAATGTCAGTATTGATACGATTGGCAAAAATAATTAAATATAAAAAGTTCAGAAATTATATTTTATTGAAAATGATTATTTAATATTTTCAGTTCTCTATTGATGACTAATTAAGTTATTTTGAATAACTTGAATACAGGTAACTATTTGTAAATATTTAAGACATAATATACAACATTTAGATATTGTTAATTTTGTTAATTATAAAATAATGTTTTAAATGTCACGATTGAACATAGTTTTAGACAATAGAAAACATTCCTAAACGTATTTGTCTACTTTCAAAATAATAAGTAAACGAATTATAATAACAAATAGAATAAACAAATAATTAGATTCTGAACTATGTTTTCCATATTTTGTTGAAGAGATCCATAAAACTGTCGTAAATCATGAAAGTTATGGCGACGTCGAGACAGACCCGACCCAATCGCGGAACAGTTCCCTTATAAAAGGCGGGAAAGCCTTCATGTTTAGCAATTTTAATAAAGCAGTCCCATGTATTTTTATATTTTGAAGCTTCGAGTCCTTGCATTCGAGTCTTTATGACATCAATTGGTGTATTACCGAAAACACTGGCAGCTCCGGCCACAGCACCGAATGCGCCAACAATTAGCTTATTTACTGGTTTAGTTGGATCTCCGCCTCTATACCAATCTTTAAGTGTTTCCATTACAAAGAAACGAATTGCTTGATTACTTCCCTGTTTAATAATAGTTGCGGTCACGCCTTGATATGTCCCTCGAATTCCTTGATCTTTCACTATTTCTCGAATTCCATGAACAAAACCTTTATATTTTGGATTTGGACTGTTTTGATCGTTAATAAACTTGACTTTAACCGTTTCCATAGGTGTGACAGCAAATATAGCTTCACAAACACCTGCCCCCAAACCACATAATAATCTCATACCCGGAGACAGATTTCCGCGCGAATCAACATTACGTTTCTTTAATTCTTCAAAAGCACCGAATCTTAAAATGCAAAATAATATTCAATTAATTTATACAGAATTTATATATTTTTGGAAATATTGAAATTCTTTTTTTGATTCAATCATGTTATCAATTGATTGAATAGTTTGTAATATAAAGTGTATAATCATTGAAAAGTTCAACTTTTAAGGGAATGTAAATTTTGAAAAATAAGGAAAAAATAAAATTGAGACTTAAGATAAAAGATCGCATTATAGATCATGAATACTAACTTATGACCTAAATTTATGTTTCATATTACACTCTTATAATAGTTAAACAAACGTTTCAATTCATTTATTTTTATGCTAAAAATTTGTGAAAAAAATTATATTTGAAAAAAGCATTTATAGTAATATTGACAATGAGTGCAGATTTTTTCCCAATAAAATATTATATCAAACAATCAATAAAATTAATTTCTTAACTAGAAATTATTGAGAATAATATTTCTTTAAGTTTGTCTGAAGTTTATTGAAAATTATATTTAATGACATATGACTAAATTTGAGAGAAAAACAAATTCTTGTTTATACAGCAATTTTATTATAATAATGAAAATAGTGTTAATGTAAACTAAATTAAAATCTATTATTAGTTAATATAATGATTGAATGCAATGAATTATATTAATTAATTATTTAATACCTGACCGCAGACTTAGGAATTGATCCGTAAACGAGAACACTTAGTCCTCGATAAAGACCGAGAACTCCGTGACCTCTAACAGTTTGTTTAATAACATCTCCAATTCCTTTATATCTTGGTTTTGCACTTCTCTCATCTAATTGCAATTGAGTTTTTACGTATTCAGTCGGAAATGTAATGCATATCTCAATACCACCAGTTATACCACCTTTTTATTCAATTATTTATATAAATATTTTATAATTTCAAAATACAATCAATAAATACCCGCTAAAATTCCTTTCAAAGTTTTTGTACTGGGAACAAAATTCGATAAATTACTTGTTTTCAACAGTTTTTCATTCATATTTTTATCCATTTTGAATATTAATAATATTATTAAACTTAAGTTTATATATTATTAATTAAAACTTAATATCAGTTTCTATACTATTCTTAATAATTATTAATCAATTTTTAATATATCGATATTTTGTCGATATTTTACTTAATATAAAGATTAAAAATTATAAAATTTTATAAAAATACTGAAATTAAGTCTGAGTTCACAACCAATAAATTAAAGGCAACTTTAGTTTAAAGAAAATCAATTGTTTTGTAATAAATAAATATTTAAATCGGATTCACTTTGAATTTATTTCGCGATTTTGAAAATTTAATCAAAAGCTATTAATGATTTATAGCTTTTTTAATAAGAAATAATTTATAATTTATTGCATATTATCCTCATTTTATTCAAAGAAATTTTATTAAAGTTTAAGTGAGGAAAATGCTTATCCTCACAGACATACCAATAAGTACAGGGTGTCAAATATTACACTTCGATAAAGATTACGCTGTTGTTCTATATACAAAGTTTAACTCTTTTAATCATATTATCTGATATTATAATTCAGAAATACCATTGATTTCATTTTCAATATTAATTTTTATGGTCAAATATTTTTCTGATATAATGTAAACCAAATTTTTATTGTTATTAAATTGTATCTTTATTATTGTTTTAATGTGAGTTTAAACTCTTTTATCAAGTTCAAGTAAAAGAACTTTTTTCTTTTAACTTTTTCTTCATAAACATGTGTAATAAACGTTTTTTCTAACCTTTTAAGTTGAAGTTTCACTGTATTCCTATAATAAAATAGGAGATTTATTAAATATAATTTCTTTTTGTTTACAATAATTTTCTCAGTGCCAGATCTACCGGTGGAGCGCTAAGTGGGCTAAAGCCCTATCAGAGATTTCCAGAGAATAAGGTGTAAATCTATTGTTCTTAGAAAAAGAGTTTGAAATCATACACTATTAATGTGAGGCTTTTTGCCCCGAAGACCAAAAATCATAGATCCGGCACCACTTTTCTACAAACAAGTATTCTTGCAGTGAGAGAGAACTTATTTAGCATTTACTAGTATATAGTGGAAGATAATAATCTCAATGTTCGAGTAAATTGGCGCTCGATTGCGAGCATTAGCACCAAGTTCAAAAAATAGTTCGTTTCAACCATATCAATTCCGAATATGTTTGGCACATCAGCTACATTTATCATAACTCTTTTTTGTAAAATTTCTTATGGTATTTGAATTAATACAAATTGTTATTCGAAGTCTAATATTTGACACCCCGTACTCATAACAGTATCGTATGAGCTCATGAAATGAGCGCCGCCTCAGTCCAGGTCTTATTCACTTTCCTATCATTGATCGAACCATTTCAACGATATTTTTGATATACTGTATAATCCGAATATAACAGTATCTTTCATATATGGATAATATATATTTAACAAAAATTGTGCTGCCTCTAACTTTTATTGGAGTCATTAAAATGATGTGTTGAGAAAATGTTTCAACTTCTAAATAGAACAGAAGTGTATTGCATTTGATTATTATCTGTGGAACTCAAGTTATTATTTGCCAACAAAATATGGCAATACAGTCGACCTTACAATCAATGTCTATTCCTATCAAATATACTATAATAAAAATTCTAATTTTTAATCTAAAACACGTTCATATTATGGTGAAAGTCGTGATCAAATCATTAACTGACTCATAAAATTTTTATCACTATCAGAAAAAGCACTTTCTATAAAATTAACTTTTGTTACATTTCCCTATTTGAATGTCAAACAGATAATTATTTTTCAAAATAGAAGTCAAGTTATCAAGAATTTGATGATAATTCATATCCTTTTCAACTTTCTCTCAGAGAGATTCGCTTTCGGAACTTTTGGAAAAGTTACAAAAGAAGAGAAGAAGACATTAAAATTATACTATATATTGTGAATGTTAACTTTTGGTTAGTTTTACTAAGCCTTAGTATAACAATTAATTTAAAGTTACTTTAAATTCAAACAAAACACTATTCATTTGAATCTGATTTGAATGAAAACTGGTTAGAATTTTATACGGGATAAAACTTTTTGCTTAACTGAAAAATTATTAATTTAACAAATATTGAGAATAACTCACTGTTGAAACATATCTCAAAAAGATGTTCTATTTTATAGTTTAATTAAATTTTTTAATAATTGCATAGAAGAGCACAAAATGTTTAATCAAAGTTTTTACATGTTATTTGCATTCATCACTCGAATAATTTACAATAAAATAAGAGGTAAATTTAAATTGAGATCAAACAAGACATTAAATTTGTTTCTCTTAATAAGTAATTCAGGTTAAAGGTCAACGAGAGAAAAGTTATGTTATTTTAAAAGAATCTGTATTATAGTAAAAACATAGCTCTTCATAAAGAAGATATTATTTAGCTCTTAATTATTAATAAAATTCAAATAAATTGTGCAAACAATCAATGGTGTATATCATAGTATTTAATTGATAAGTCTCACAATGATTCAGTTGATGTTTGATATTATATAACTTTTTCTTTATCAAGTTTTCTATATATCAGAGATCAGCGAAGAATTCATTATAATCTCTTAAATTTCTATCAATTTAACTAAATTTTAATCAAAATTTAAGGCACGACAAAAAGTTTGTTGCCTCTCATTATTCATAACTTGAATATATTTTTCATTGTATTCAAAATATTTCCTCCCTGTTGTTGACCCATTTGTCCGACCATTTGTCCACCCATTTGACCACCCATTTGGCCACCCATTTGGCCACCCATTTGTCCACCCATTTGGCCACCCATTTGATGACTCATTTGTTGCCCCATATGTTGTCCACTTTGACCATATTGTTGCTGTTGTTGTCCATATGAGCCGAAAGTTTGTGGCCCAACCGGGTGGTGACCCATCGCTGGATGATTTTGATTTGGGTGAGCGAATGGACCGCGAGCTCCGAGTGGTGTCGTCGCCTCTTCTAATATTTTCTTTCCACTTGCAAAAAGACTTCCTAACATTCCTGTATGTTGTTGTTGTTGTTGCTGTTGTTGATGTTGTTGTTGAGGGTTGTTTTGATTGGGCTGATTGAGTCTGGGATTTGTGGCACTGTGCAAATCAAGAGTAGTCGGTCGTTGTTTATTGCCAGGCATTGCGACCCCTCCGTTGCGGAACATTGCGTTGTATTGGGACTGTGTTTGTAAAGTTTGCGGGGCCACTGCCCCCAACCCCCCCATCGGTCCGACTTGTCTCATACCCCGAGCCATCATTTGGTTTGCTTGTTGTTGCTGTTGGTATTGTTGTTGACTGCTGTATATTGGCTGCTGTTGAGATTGTATGCCCTGTTGTTGTTGTTGATGCTGTTGCTGTGTTTGGATGTACTGGTGTTGGTCCCGGTGCTGACCCTGAATGCCCACCTGTTGCTGACCCGTAATATACGACTGTTGTGGGCCCCCTTGTGTCCGACGAGGATCGCCTTGTTGTTGATGTGAATGCATTGTTTGGCCCGCATGTGGATGTTGTAGAGGTATGCTTTGGCCCTCCAGAGTGCGAAGATCGCCTCTTTGACCCACTTGTTGTGATGGCTGTTGTTTGCCCTGAATTTATTTCAATATTTAAATATAATAAAAGATTAATCGAATTTCTATTGAATACTTTTAAAGTTTAAAATTTTGATGTTTTAATAACATTAATGAACACATAGGACAAGATGTGAAAATAGATATGAATAAGGGAGCAGAGCATTGAATGCAGGAGTGATGAAGACAAGTGATTCTGAATGGCTTATAATAGCTTATGTGATGCGTTTGGATTCAATAATGTGATGGATTTTTGATGCATTATTTGGTGGGCATTTTGTGCCATTTTTTCAATTCTGTTTTCATCGATAGGACACACGCATGAAAGATAGAAAGAAATTAGTGAATAAGAATTAGGCATTTATACGCATAGAGTGTATAATAGTTTTGATTATTGTTGTTAATCACACACTTTGAGACACACTTTGAGACACACTTCAAAACTTGGATTAGTGGTCATGCAAAACATGTAAGACCTGATCGGGTCAACGATTATTCGGACTGAAGGCATGCCTGAACGCATTCTTAAGAGTCAATAACGTTTAAGTAATGCCCGGCACCACTGCATTGCTCCGCTCCCCACCTTTGATTCGACTCACATGACGAGCGTTCCCATCAATTGGACCCGTTTCCGAAAGAAAGTTTGATGGAACCAAACCACGGACACCATTTATTTCACCCATAAAGAATCCGTCTTCATCCATATCACCATAAACGTAAACAATGTCACCCGTACTGAACGCCAATTCCATCTGAAATTAATGTCAGATTAAGATTATATTGGCATTAAATTGTTCAAAATTCGGATCAAAATTGAAAGAGTTTTGCACATCATTATCGAAATAATAATAACTAATGCATAAATCAATAATTTTTGTACTCCAGCAGTTCCTCAATTGGTTTACTTTAAAAGCAAAACTCGATCTTAGGTCACAACAAGTTTTAAGATATTATTTAAATTTTCGGACTAGACCATCAAATTATGAAATACTGGTATAGACTGACCCATAGTCTATAGGCTATTCGGTTTAAACCTAAAATAATATCTTATTCGGATGATACATAATTTGCTACCTTTGGTACGAGTATTGGTATATTCAATACACACTTCTGTGGATACATTCAATTCAATTTCTCAAAAACAAATATTGATAGAAATATCAAACTTTGATTATCATTAATGATTGATTAAATTTAAATTCTGATAACACTGAGTTAGTATTGAATGATTTATAACTTATTGATATTAAATTATTATATTATAGTAAAACGTTGAATGACGTACTTCTGTGTCAGCATTGGGAGAAAGCTCTTGTGGATCATAATCATAAAGTGCAACCATTTTTCTGACAAGTAGATGAGCCCACGGGTCAGTTGAAGATGTATTGTGTCTTCCTCTTTGATCAGTATCATTATCGTATTGAACCTCTGAAACCATATTACATGGAACAAAGCCTACCCGACCATTAGCTTCTCCTTTATAAAAACCGTCCGCGTCTTTATCACCAAAGATCTGAATGGAATAAAATTTTATTTCTATCAATAATAGGATATAATTTGAATAATTGATGTTGAAATGTGTCTACTTTGATGAGCTGTCCCTCTTGAAAGGGTAATTCCTCTTCTGCTGCGTCAGGATTTGGTGACATAGAGAGCGGGTCGTAATCGAATAGAGCCACAAACCAACGAATTCCTCGCTCACGATCTCTTTGTGAATTAGGTCTTCGATTAGGCATATGTTCAGAGGGACCGAAATGTGATCTCTCGTAATCACTGATAGCACGTGTTCTGTGTGGTGGCACTGGAGACATACCATAATTACGTACAGTTCCGCCTGTTCTTTGTCTCATCGATGCATCAAATTCTTCTTCAGAATAACTTTCAATAGGATTAATACTTTCACTCGGAGTATCTTTAGTTATTTCAATCGCTGGAATATTCATTCTTGAAATCATATCTTTATCACTTAAGTTTTCATCGTGTTCAACATGTTGTCCTTGACTGTGACCCGTAATTGTATGATGTGTTTGAGGATGAGTCAAATGTTGAATTTGTTGATGTTTTTGCTGTAATGCACGGTTTGCAGCACTTGTTCGCGTTGATGGACGACTTACTACTGGTTTATTTGTTCGGTGATCATAGGATGCGCTCTAGAATTATCATTACATTGAAAATAGACATTACATTCATTTCGTATTATTTATTCGGATAAATTAATCAAAATCAATCTTAAGTAAGCCACAACACACTTCATTTCAATTTGATATTCGAACAATTTTATATTATAGATAATAAATTAATTTTATTTCTAATCTTTTCTAATTAACAATATATCTGTCATTTTGCGAATAAATGTTTATCCAATATATATAAGTGCAAATGTGAAATGACATTTTTACTTAATCAATATAAAGGGAAAATTAAAAATACTTAACAATCAGACACAGTCGACAAAACAATATGACAATAAAAGTTGATTAAAACCATTAAACAGCAAATTCATGAGAAGAACAGTTAATGATAAGTAATACATTTGACAAGAAATTTGTAATCTATTTAGTATCATTACATACGTATAATTAGTTTATAATTTAGTTTAAAGTTAAACATAGAGTAGAAAATGAGAAAAATCGGTTAAATAATAAAACAGAACAGCACTAAAAGGTGACAAAACTTAGAAGAAGAGAAAATATTGAACTAATTAAAGATAATAACTAATTATCTTTATAACTACCTGAGACGTTGGATCAAATGCTTTGGAACGTCTCACTACGCTGTTCATTAGTTGAGTTAATTCAGTATCAGACTCAGAATCCGAATGATGTGTCTGTTTGTAGTAGATTTACATGCAATGTATCAATCGATTAATCAAATTCAAAGTAACCATAATCGATAATTTAGTCAATTTTACAACTTTTAATTATTAGCTTATCTTTATTATTGATCTTAACTTACTTTAAGACAATTTAATTGCTTCGAAGTATCGAATTATGCAGAATAAAAATATAATTAACGCACATTCAGAATATTGAAAAAGAAAGCATTAATGCAATAAATTTATTAAATGGTTAGATTTAAATATAGATCTATTTATTTTGCATATAATTTGCTTTAAATGTCAAATTCATATCCTTTTCATCTCATGCATCACTTCATTCTCATTAGACATTATAAATTCAATTAATGCCCGCTTATCATAAAATTATGTTCATAATAGAGTATAATAATAATAATAATGATAATAATGATAAAATAAAATAAATATTAATCACAGCATTAAGCTTTCGTTTGATTACCTTTTTAGTGAGTGGAATCATCGGTAATTTCAAGAATTCATCTGGTATTTGACATGGCATTGAATCTTGTGATAAATTTTCACCGGATTTAGTGCGCACTGTTATTGCTTTCTTATGCAAATGCTCTAACATTGATATATCAAGTAATGCGTGATCTCCTGTCAAATTAATTATAATTAAATTCTTTTCAAATTAAATTGTTTTTTTTATATCTGTTTTAAAGTACCCGTTGGACTATCGATTTCTGATAACTTTTTGTGACCCGCAAATACAGCATATCCGGTCACTGGACAGTTATTAGAAGTTCCAAATTGGTTGAGTGTGACGGGTAGCCAAGTCACTAATAGTGTCCCTTCTTGTGGACCTGATTCTACTTGTATATCAACCGGAGGATCGGGAAGACCTGATTCAATAATCAAAATTCAACTCAATATCAGCATAAATTGTCTTTATTTTCATTATTCATCAAATTTAGACATACTTTTTGGTAATGTTCTAAAATCAACAAAAGTTGTGAGCATTTCTAATTTTTTTGGATTTTTCTCATCACTACAAAGTAATTTTCCGGGTTTGGCACGAACTGATACACGATATAATGTATTGGCTGCTAATCCAGTTATTAAATGCTTGAAAACACTCGGTCTAACTGTACGAACTTCAACGCTATTAACAGCCACCACATGATAAAAATTTGAGTTGCATGGGATCCAAGATATCACTGCAGAATCGGAAGTAATGCTCGAGGCCTTCACACAACACGGCGCGAATGGTATATCTTAACAAATTTATACTCAAATTAATGTTAAGAAAGTCGATAAAATGATAAATAAATGAATGATAAATAGAAAAGTGTCTCACTTTTGCCAATAACTATAGTACATGCCGGGTCTTTCGATTGATGTCCATTCCTATCAACGGCTCTCACACTTATTCTATGAGGCTTTAAGAGTACAATTAATTTTAATCAATCTGTCAAATAATCGATTGTCAGTTATTTAATATTTCTAACCATTGATGAATCGACGCCTTCTACTAATGCTTTAGTTCGATCTCCACTTGGAATCGTTGCCTTTAATACTCCATCGACATAGATTTGAAACGATTCAATCATACTTTTAGGACACTCAGGATGAAGCCAACCAATTAAAACACTTTTGTGCAATTGACGCTCTAATATAACACGTTGTGGCGGAGCGACTAAACAATATTCAGTAAAACTTATATTCATTTGATTGTGCTATTTTATATATATTGTATTATATATTCAAGTCGTAAAAAGTCAGTCGGTCAGTAATCGTATCAGTCATATAATATTTTTAAAACAAGTTCTTGATTCAAATAGATATTTATGACTTTTCTCTAATAATAAAGTGTTTCATTTTTACGAACTGAAAAATTGAAAAATCATTGGATAACAAATGCTTTAAATGTCTTTAGCTTTAAATGTTAACGAATTAAGCATGACTTTAACTATCCGTTTTGTTTGGTTAGGGTAAATCAATAAAATGACATTTGCCATTTCAATAATTTAGTGGTGTGTGTGTGGGGGCGAACATTGATTTTCATAACACTATCAAATTTAAGAGGAATGGAGTTGAGTTGTAGGTAATAATCGATTTGATAGTGTGGAGGTGTAGTGTAATTGGAGTTGACTCAAGTCAAGTAAATGTTTCAATGATTCAGGAATAGAGGCGAAGACAATTTTTCAAATTTTGTTATACTCCGTACAAATATTAATCAAATATTCATCAAATTTTGGTCAATAATTCACTGGTTTTCTGTCACAATTTTTTCTTCAAAAAAATCAATGAAAGAAAAATACAATTGTATTAGAATATTATCTTTAATATTAGTAAAACATTCAAAGATTTTATTAGTTATAAATGTACAAATGTTCTGTACCCTTCTTTTTGGAAATTTTTAGATAGATTCGCTCTCAACATTATACTGACATGAGAATGATATCATTAGAACCTATATGACCTGAGGATGTGCAGCAGCTAAGAAATTTTACGGAAAAGTGACCAGTGGCCAAATTACTGAACAAAATTATAGCGAACTTATGCTTTTCTATAAGAATTTTTTTAATGCTATTGTAGTATTAATAGTCCTATCGGGTGTCTGGCTAATACTTATCGGCCCTCTGGCCAAATCCAAATCCCTTCGACATTATGGCCAACTTCCTTAGGCCATTAGGAAACCCCGGTGGGCGTATTAACAACTTATTTTGGCTGTAAGGCTAACAACCCACAGGTTTGTGGCAATCTCCCCATGGGTAAGAAGGCAATGGCCTACGGGTGGGTAATTGACTTCCGACGGGCATGTGGGCAACTCCCAATGGGAGAGTGAAAACTCTCGACGAGCGTCTGGCTTATTCAAATTTGCCATCTGGACAAGTTCCGTGCCCTAGAATTTGATTTTACCACTTATGCAAATGCAAAATGGTTACTCAGAGGCGGAACCACTTTAGAAGGGCTTAATTGCTAGTTATAATCTAATGTCGGAAGTTTAAAAAAAACTAATCTTTTATCCAAACAAAGTTGAAGTAAAAAATCCCTTTTTGAGTTATAAATATAATCTATGATATAATAAGTATTGAATTTTTACCAGTATTTTTAGCGAATTCAACTTCGGCTCTTTCCAGGTCTGAAATATCTTCATCGATTTCAGTGATATCTTCCAAATCAATGTAATCATTGATGCGATGAAAATCGTCTGAAAACAATTATTAAGTAATAATGGAAATTCAGAAATGGAATATTAATTCAATATTTTGAAAAAGGTATTCTCACTATTCTAATTAGGAAATGAACAGTTCTGAGAACAGGTAAATGAATTGATTGATAGAGAGGAAATTTTGATGATGCGCAAATTTTTATTTTCTAATTCATAAATGAGTAGGAATGAAGTAAGTGTTTATTAGCATGTTATACTACGTATATTGAAATTGCATAGCATATAGAACTCCGTTAAATTCAAATTTTAAGTCTTGCTCTCATTTTTCGATATTACAACTTTGTTCTGAACAAGTTTTAACTCATGAGTCGCCGTAAAAATGAACTAAACCTGATTCGGTATTTTCGATACTAATGCTTAACTCTATTTCACATTGTTATCAATAATTATTATAAAAAATTATGTTTTGAAGGTTCAAACATGAAAAGGTTTACTTCCTTTTATTAATTGATAATTTTAAATTTGGATAGAGTTTACGCGACTTATATACTGATATTATCTATAAATATATTTGAGTATTTTTATGACTAAAGTGCTTTTTTTAAAAAAGTTTATAGAATGAAATACAATTGAATAGATGGAGAATCCATAGCTAATAAAGTAAAAATGATTGTTAAATACCTGGAGCTAAAAGATGTTGAAAATTAGTATGGCACATCGTGTCATTTAGTATTGCGTCATAAAACTCTGGCGGATATGAAGCTGTGTCTGATTCTGAGTCTCTATTATTTCCATAGAGAACACTGGCCTGAAATTCGAACAGATCTTCTCCGGTAAGCTTTTCAACGAAATTTGAAGGAATGAGTCCGCGTCTGCCGTCAAGAAGTTCACCGAAATAGAATCCGTCCTCATCAACATTACCGAAAATAAGCACAAAATCTCCTGCGAGAAGCACTACTTCCGCTTCTGGATTATCATTAGGTGACTGTTTAAAAGGATCATAACTATAACGTGCAATATATACTTTACATCTGCCTCTATTCGGTATTTCAATGCTATCCACTATATCTTCAGCTAATTTTAATTCGTCTATTTGTTGTTGAAATGGAGTTTGATTTGAATGAAAAAATTGATTGATTTGTTGCGTCGTTCCGTTATGTGCTATCAAATTGAGTGATGGCTTTGACAATGCATTGGCAGAACCCATACAACCGATACCCGTCAGTGTAGAAGACCGTATCAGATGTGATGATGTGTTCAATGAAGGCAATGATGAAGATATTTGGTAGAAGTGTGAGGGCTCTATCAAACCACTTGCTGTCACGTATTTCAATTTGCGGTCTAATTCAGCTAAAATTTTGTTGTCCTGCTCTAACTTTGCCATTAATTTATCCAAATCTCGAGAACTTATTGAAGCTGTCGATCATTGAAATTAAAAAAATAAAATATTTTAAATGTATTTTCATAAGTTTGATTCATTTATTAATTTCAATCAGTGGAAAAATAGATTTCATATTATTCTGTTATTGTACATAAGCTAAAAACGAGACATGAACAGAAAAACTTGATTGAAAGATAACTCAATTTCACTGTCAAACAAAAATATATTATAAACAAAGCCCAGATAATAAGCATGGAAAATACGCCAAAAAGTGCTTAAAAAACATGAATAAGCATGAAAATAAGCGCGCTATTAAATTATTGTCCCTCTTTCGATCACTTATTCACGAATTAATATAATTTATTCATAGAAATATTTGGTTAAACTTCAAAATCATACATATTTGAAACTATTGACGGTAAAACTTTATCATTCGATACAATATATCTATAAAAAATACTTGTATTTTGAGCAACTGGTTTATAGAAATTCAAATAATCATTTTAACTTATCATTTATTTTTTCTTTGGCATATTGAAAATTATTCTTTACAAATTTCAAATCAAACAATAATTTGTCAAAAAGTTCAATTGGAATGATCTGAAACTGAAAATTTTAATTTTGAGTTATTTGATAGAAAATTAAGGGAAAAATTGTATATTCGAAGCTATTATTTCTTTGAAACTACTGAATTGAAGCATTATTGGCTTAATTTAATATAAAAAAAGGATAACTAAATAATAATTTAAATTGATGATTTTAAACTTTCAAATAAAAAATTAACGAACAAAAATTTAAACGCAATTTTTCGAACTCCTAAGATATCATAACTGTTTTATTATACTTAAATGTGAATACTATAAGAATTAGGTATTTTTACTCATAATTAGATTGAAAATGTTCAAAATAAGCACAAATCATTGAAATCCCTTGAATAAGCATTCAGTCAAAAACACAATTTTAAAGCAAATAAGCAAATGCTTGTCATCCGGGCTTTAATTATGAATAAATTTTTGTTTATGATAAGTATTGAAAAAATAATTATTTAGAATTGAAATACAATTATTTTAAGAATAGGAACAAACTTTTGTCAATTAAAATTCCTGTATTGACATGAGATGAATATTTAATAATCGGATCATATCTATAAGGCGTGCCATCAATTTTATGTGTAATTTTAGATTTGTTTCCTTTATTAAGTATATGTTTATCATCTAATATACTGTTTTCTATATTATCTAATCTGAATCCTTCTAATTCTTGTTGACTATAGAGATTTATTTGTTGCGCTCTTCCGTTTTGTGCTAATATATGATGCGATGGCTGTGACGAAGCACTGGCAGTACTGGCTGTGGAGCCAACACTTGTATCAGTCAATATAGAAGACTGGAAAAAATGAGATGAAGTTAATGAAGGCAATGATGAAGACATTTGGTGAGTCTCAGAATCCTCTGTCAAACCACTTGTTGTCACGTTTTTCAACTTGCAGTCCAATTCAGCGAGCATTCTATTGTCGTTTTCCAACTTTGCCATCAAAGTATCCAAATCTTTGGAATCCAATGAAGGCTCTGGAAAATGGATTTCAATTAATAGATTAATCTGATTCTGTTATTTACCATTCAAATTAGATCTAATCATTTCAATCTCAACTTATTTCAAATTAGGTAAAAAATCAATGTAAATTTGAGGTTAAACAAGAATTATTTTAAAAAATCTATAATTAGTAGAATATTTTAAATTAAAAATAATTTAAAGAAGAGTGAATTTAATAATAATTACTGCTCATGTTTGCAATATTCAAAAGTATAGAGTATAATAATTTCACTTCATATTGAAATTTAATCTTGTTCAAAAATTGAATTGATAAAAACAAATGTTTTTAACTACAGAAATAGTCTTTAACTATAATATTTATAATTGATTGAATCTCTTCAATAGAAATTCTCTTTTTCTATAGTTCTATGATATAAGTTTTGATCAACTTTCCTTGCATTCATCGTTATCTATATTTGCACTTAATCTGTATAACTAATTAAACTTATAAATTAGTTACCAAAACCATATTCAAAAGTTCATAGATTAGAGTAAATCAGGAGAAGCAATAAAAAAATTCAAGTTTAACATTGCCTTTATTAAGATATTATGAATTAGTTGGCTTTTCAGACTTATTTATATAGGTATAACAGTTACATTGTGACCTATATATTGATAACACTAGAAGCAGTGATGTACAACGCTCGAGCCGGTGCCGAGCGTGAGCGTTTCAATTCAAGTTTTGTATGGTGAAAATTTCAATTTATGAGGCTTTTGAATAGATATTTTGATATCAGAAAAATAGAAAACTATAAGAATTTTCATGAAAATATCAAACAAATGTTTTAAGTTATTTAAAAAATTTTATGTTATATTTTAAACTTATTTATAAATTTTTATTGTAAATTAATGGTCGTCAAAGGATACCAGTTTTAACTGATTGAGTCAACCAAATAAAGTTTCCATTTTCATAAGAAAGAAAGTTTGCTTTCAATTGATGAATAAACACATAATTTTCATTTAAATGTAGATTTCGAACAATATTTCTAATTTTAAATCTTTTGAGCTTTATGAAAAAAATTATAAGAGAAATTGAATCATAATTAACTTTTTCGCCGATGTCAAGTCCTAAAATTATCATGCTAATCGCTCGATCACGGAGCGTGAGCACGAGCGCACGCTCGAACGCCAAAATTTCTGCGAGCGTCGAGCGCGGAAATTACTCCGAGCGCGAGCGTTAGCGCCGAGTGCACATCACTGACTAGAAGTTTTGGTTTTATAAACAGGTATTCTGCGTTTTTTCGTCCGACGGCTGAGTCCCCTCGGCCCAAGCATCGGGATAGGAAAAGTGAATTAGCCGGGGGTATTTTCAAATTTTGCCCGAGGGGTATGATTTTTTTCCAAAGTTTGGGGGGAGGGTATTTTTAAAACCTCTCGCCACCTCTGGATCATCCCGGATTGACGCACAATTACTTGAACACAACCGTTTGTTATTTTATCATTGATTTATAGTTGCCAAAATTCGAAGTTTTAACAAAATTAATGATGAGCTCATCATATTCTTACTCCTTATAACGATACTGTTATTCATGAATATGACTCATATTCATATTAATTTAACTTTATATGAGTTATAAATATGGGTTAACTTAAAAACCTGCAAAACCTCATTAAGAAAAACCTCCGAATATGACCCATTGATATAAATTTATTTAATGACCATAACCCTGAATATTTCGCAATTAAAAATATTTCGAATATTAAAAACACCTTAAATTTTAAGCAAACATTAAATAATCTGAAAGCAAATATGGTCACTAATTCATTCCTTATTCCATATAATAGGAACTCATTTTTCTAAGTTAGAGAAACAGTGATAAACTTCGATAGCTTTTAAAGTAAGGGCTCTTCTAATGACTAACAATCACGAAACTAATTACTGAAGAACCTTAAAAAAAACTTAAATTCATTGTTTGAATAGATTGAAAATTTATATAAAACTTAACTATTATTTCCATTCTTGAATATAAACGATGTTATAATCTATTGAAAAAATAAGTTCTCATTGAATCTATTTTTTTCAAATTAAACTTAAAAAATTAATGTAATTTTTATTGCTATATTGAAGAAATATTATTCAAATAGTAACTCAATCATATACCGGATTAGTTTAATATAATAACCTCAAAAATAAACTTATAATCTATATTATATTATTCAAAAGTCTGTTTGTCTGTCTGTCTGAACCTTTATAGACTCGGCCCCTGAACATGATAGAGACTCGAGACCGGTGTCATTCGAACCAGTATGACCTGAACTTTTTTATTTCTTGAATTTGATCATTAAAAAAATAAACTATGAACTTATTGTATCCTCAATTTGAAGATTTTCAATGATTGTGGAAAATTATTATTCCGAAACACATTGAAATCATAATATTGAATAATGGTAAATTCAAAAATCTTATCATTTAAACTATTTGGCTTAAAATAAACTCAAAATTTGCATCAATTCATTTATGCAGGGGTTATAAAATTTTGAAATATTTCCAATCTTTTGCACAGATTCTATTTTCATAAGCTCTTCTTCAGCATGAGTCTCATTCCATCACATTCTAGTTTACAGTTTATAAAATGGAAATTTCTGAATATTTTTCATTGAAATAGCTCATTAACTATACAGCAGCTTTCTTATGAACTGGATTGAGAGTCAAAATTATACTGAACGGACAGGTCTCGAACCCAATTCTCCCTAATTCATATCGAGCGTGTTTACCTATTACTGAGCGGTTTATCATTATGACTTGTAATTCAATTTTAGAATATTGCTACAAAATATTATTATCAATTAGAATAGCAGATCTTCCATACAATAATGATATGAAATTTCAGTTATTTGTGATAAATACAATGATTTTTGTCTTTGAGCGTTTATAAGTCTCTTAAGCCAATTTTCAAAATATACATCTTTTGGGAATAACTGAAACTTAAAAGTAGATTTCATTGATTCTCTAATATTACTCTAATTTGATTTTTAACTGTTAAATACTATACGAATGACTCCAATTAATATAACATTTTAAAAATGAAATTATTTTTATGATTTGATGATTAATTAAGTCATTATTAGAACTACTACTTTAGGTGTCCACCAATTTTCTCATGACATTCGGTAATCAGCGGAAATGAAGTCTAATTATAAGACTAATCTAATATCATTACACTGTAGTACCAAATATATCGATTGAGACCATCAAAAACCCCGTAATTGAAGTTTTATTACCGATAATATAGATTTCACTTATAAGCCACCGATTTCTCCTATTTTATGCTAAAAGACTTGATTTTATTCTTTCAAAGCAGCTTTGATAAGAAGTATTTGCTTACGAATTTTAATAGGAATAGTTTTGAATGATAGGCATTGAGTAACTAAACGAATATAATTTTTTCTATTCAAACTACAATTTAAATCATGTTTTAAAAAGATTTCTTACTGAAAAAGTTCAGTTTATAATGCATATATATTTCATTTTGCAAATTATTTTTTACCGAACACTAAGTGAGTATAGTTTCAAAACTATGTTTTTCAATCTATTTGTGATTTTCTTTTTACAGTTTTTTGCGTCTAAAAAACTAATAAGTTGATCAACAAAGAACAAAGAGTAATTTTATTCATTTCTTAAGAGAGTTCTTTAGGTTTGGGCATTTGAATAGCGAATGCATCAATGGTTTCGTTAGAAGTTGAAAAATCTATCTTACATATAATTCTATTCTTAATGATAAAGATATAATTTCATTAAGTTATTTAACGAAAATGTTTAAAAATTCATTATGATTAAGTTCATTTATTTTGTCTAATATATGATTGCAATTTTTCATTTGAAAACTCAATTTATTCAACTGAAAATAAAGTTCTTTTTCCACTTAATACCACTAAAGTTTTTTAATCATTAAAGCAGCAGCTCTTGTCGTTATCTATTTTATCCATGATATTAAGTCTTTTTCTGATATGGAAATAAATTTTGGTTTCCGTTTATCGAAATGAATACATTGACGGTTAATGTAATATAAGTAATATGAGTGCTTATACTGAGTACAAATGCTGTACCTGTACTAATACTCAGATATTACATTTTTTGAGCAAAAGTATTTGATAACTCAATTTGTATTGATTAAAATGTTTACAAAGTTTTACATGAAAAGGTTTATGATTGAAGTGAAGCAATCACTTCAAAATGAAATACATTTTTGCTGTTAAGCATCAAATTTGGCATTTATATGATAATTATTAAATATATATAAAAAATACATTAAACTCACCCAAGTTTTGTTTGAATATCTTATCGAAAGACATTTCACCCATATTTTCAAAATTTTTAGGCATAACACTGCGATCACTGAAAAAATGCAAATGAATTGAAGAATAGTCTTTATTCTGATTTGAATGAGATATAGATCTAAACTTTTATTTACCTCCGATCAGGAATTATGATCTCTTTTAAGGCTTAAGCCTTTTATGATTATTTAGGCTTTTTAATTGCCATCAAATAAGTAAAATCCTATGAGATATGGTTAAAAGTCAGCCATTTTGAGATTTGGAATGGGTTTAGACATTGAGATACGCTCTGTATATATGAGACCCAAATGCTAGAGAATACAGAATACAGAATATGTATATCGAGAATAGAGAGCCAAAGATGTGAACAGAGATGTGAGGATTTGATGCCAACAAATTTTGTTGTAAACTTCACTTTATTTTCAAATTTTCAATATTAATTCAAAAAACATTTGATTATAATTTAAAATAATTAAATCCTAGAGTAAAGTCACAAAACATTTAAATTATTTGATTAGAATTGAATCAAATATTCAAAGCTTCAGTTAATAAGCACTTAATATGAAGTGAAAATAATAAATAATGAATGAGTGAAATAGTGAAGACTGAGATCATAATAATAGTAATAATGATATAAAGGTTGATGTGATGAGTGATGATTGAGATAGAATTGAATTAAATTCAATCGCTTTACTTGACTCAGATTCGATGCAAACGTCAAATAATATTTGAATCATAATGTTTGGCATTTATTTAGTATATTTTTCAATACATCAAATGCTTCTCTTCAAACCTACTGAACGCTTATATCGTTTCTGATCTCATTCGCTTGTTCTTTGAGAGAATACATTTAGCATTACTATTACTATAAAACTTGCAATCGATCTCTTATGCCCTAACAGTCAATAAAACATTCAAAATGAGAACCACTGAGTCTGTGCACAATCTCTTACTTCTCTGTAATTACAATTAATTCTCGTTTTAAGTTTAATTTAAGTTTTAGTTATAAATTATACAACAATTTATATATCTTTACCTAAATTAATCACCTTTAAAAGTAACTTTTAATAAGCAATCTTTAATACATCGATTACTTAAATCATACTTACCTGCAATGTTTCGTGCATTGCAGTCAACATTTTTAAAGTTAGCGAAAAGTAGGCCTAAAATTATTATAGCTTTGAAACAAACTAAATAAAATTGTTTTACTATAAATTTTTATTCATCGTTTAAGACTGAGTTCCACTATTTCAAAGAAAGGTTATTCAGGACATTCATTTAAATTATAGAAATAACCCCAAATATTTATACTTTTCTCAAATATATAAAAATTGACTTTTAGATTAATTAAAAATTTAAATTTTCAAGTTTATTCAGAATAAATTTGAATAAACTTTCGATAGTCTAGTTATAAAACCGGATTAAACAATTAGTTCTAAAATAATGTTTCGACAATTTGAATTTCGAGGTTTCGAAGTTTTGTCATTTATTATTGTTAAATGTTTAAACCAAGCTTTAGTGCACACAAAATTAGATTTTTTACTAACCTATGCTATCGTCGAATTGACATTACATTTGGTCGAAATAAGCATAATTTTTAGCTTATTTATTGCCCAAAATTTCAAATCCCTTAAATTTTTAGTCGTATTGTAAATATACAGGTATAGTATATTTTACTTTTTATCAATAAATCTATGAACTTATAAGAGTGAATCAATTATTCAAAAACGAAAAATTCAATCGTTAAAAACATTAATGATTATTTTCAAACTTTCTTTAATGTAAATTCAAATGTTCTCAAAATTTTATGAATGCATACAGTTTTGGAACTCTATTCTTCTTAATACTTGAATCCGATTAATTGGGAAATTTGGAAAAATTTTTATGCTAATATTTTGATACATTTGTAACTTTATTAATAGTCATTAAATTGTAAATCATGACAAAGATTCATACAATTTCAGGATTTCTTCTCAAACTTATAATAACGATAAAAGAGTTATACAAAAGATGTGTCTATAATTTGCATCTAATTGTTCGAATCATATTATATTATACCAGTGTATATATATATTTCAAATTTATTTCAATTTTTCTGTTTAACTATTTATACAAAAATTGAGTTCAGAAACACATCTAATATTGTCTTAACTCATGAGTTTGAATCAAAGCTCATAACTTATACATAAGGGTCTCATTCACTTCATTCAAATTTAATTTACAATTAATTTTATTGATAAAAGTCATAGCAGGCGAAGAATTTTACTTTGAATAAAGTAAAGATTATATTAGTTATATAATAATCTGTTCCACATTTGAGTAGTCGTGAAGACAGGCTTACGAACGGAACCAAAATTCAAATGTGAGACAAAACTAATTCAACCCTTAGATTACGTGAAAAGAGATCAACTCATTCATTAAAGACAATATTAGAGAAGTGGTTCCCTCTAAACATTCATATCTAAAACATATACAAAATGTTCAATTTTGAAAGAAAAATATTCAAATGTTTTGATTTGAAAAAATTGCAAAATTGTTATTTAACTAAAACTAATGTAAAATATTTGCGAACGACTCATAAAACATACCAAAAATCAGATATTAATTATGAAATAGTGTTTCCGATTGAACGCAATCATAAAATACGTTTAATACCAGACCATATATTGAAACCAAGTTATGCAAAAACTGGATTTGTTTCCAAGACTAATAATAATCAATACATAAAAACTTATGAACAAATTGAAGGAATCAGTAATTCGTGTAAAATCGCTAAAAAAGTTTTGGCAAATGTTGGAAAATATTTGAAAGTAATGTTTTTGTTTTGATTCAAATCTTATTCATTTAG
>JAQFXV010000321.1:0-25591 GCA_034694065.1 Camisia spinifer
TCACACCTGATATTTCTTTGAACATTAAATTAAAATACAATCGCTATCAATGCCTGCTTTTTATATATTAAGATCATAATCACCATAATAAAAATTCTATGAGAATACAAATACAGTATTTTTTAAATCAATGGAGTCGAAGAGCATTGATTTTTTTCAACAAAAGTTTGAGTATTTCAGAATTTATTGATGCAATCAATTATAATTCCATTGTTAAATGAATGAATGCAACAAATGAGCTATTCTTAATTGCTAAGTAAAAGTCAATTTTGAACTCTATTTCATCATAAGAACTCATTGAATGGAATTTTTCATTATTACTGAATAATTACCGGTAATTACATATGTATTAATTTGATTCTTTGAAGGACTGTTAAATCATTGCATTGAATAATAAACTGGCCTTAAATTAATTAGAAATTTATTCAAATTTCAATCATATTCATATGAATAAGAACTTAGTTTAGATTAATTCAATGCAATTTAAATACTTATTTTAATAAAACTGCAATTTCAAGTACTAATAGAATGATTACTACTTATGTAATCAAAAGAGTGTTGTTTCGCTTTCAATATTTTAATTGCGCTGTTTTTAGTTTTCTTTTTAATTCGCTTTTATGCTGAGTAAATGTTTACATAACTCATTTTGTATATTAAATATTTAATTATTCGTTTTTAAACTCTTTGGAAAAAAAGTGTTTTTTATTCGATAGAATTCTTTCACTATGAAAACACACATTGCTTTACAAATGGTAGGAATTTTTGTGTAAACCAAATGTAATTATTAATCAAAAGAGCTTAGTTTCAAGTGTTTTTGAAGTTGAATACTTTTGTGAAGTTCATTAATTATTAACATACATACTATCAGACTAAAAAGTTAAAGCACTTTCTCCAGCTTTGATCTTTATGAAAAGTTATAAATTGTTGCTAAATGTGACAGGACTTCAAAATAATTATTTACAATTATACTAATTTTCTAAGACTTCTTTGCCTCCACTTTTGGAAGAACTTCAGCCCAATCCTGCCTCACATTTCTAACACTTTATCATACAGACGAAACCTCAGGCTTTTCTAGCTTGTGATCTAACTTTACTCTTCTTTAAGTTTACATAATTTTCAGTTTGATTCAATCTCTTAAACATTCGGGGGTTTCTCTTCAATTTCTCTTTATTTCGTTTTTAAGACTTGAAATTTTTGTGAAAACTGAGACAACACTAATTTGAACACATTTATATAATATACTTGTACTGCACATATTTATTATGCTCCGAAATTGAAAGTTCTTTGAAATATCATTTCTCAGATCTAGCCTTTGCAATAATCTATCGGAATCATAAAAGTATTAGTTGTGATTTGAATATTAATTTGAGATGAAAATAATTAATTTCAATTATTATATAAATATTCTTAGTTTGAAATTATTCACTGAATAAATGAGATGAAGTGATGCGAATTCAAATCGATTCAATTAAAGAAATCATACCTAAAATCTCATTTCATGACTTTAAAACTGAAATATTGAAAACTAACTTTTGATTATTTTGAAATTGTTTATGAAATGAGAAGAATTTTTTCCCCTAAAATCTTAAAACATATATATCAATACATTCCTTTTTGTGCAAAATTACTTTTTTCCTGAAAGTCACGCAAACAAAAACATTCTCATAATTGAATTTAGAAATTATTTAAGTTTTCTCAAGTTATGCTCAGATTTTCTCACCAAACATATGGCAAAGTATTTCTATAAATTGTTTAGAGATAAGTTATACAAAATCATTGATATAGATTTCAACATACATTGAAAAGTTGCAAATTTAAGAGTAATAATGCAATAATGTTAGGACTACATAAAGATAAAATGAGGCGATATTCAAATTCTAAAAGTTATCATTTTATTATACGGTTCTAATTATGCTTATAATCATTAATAAAATATGTGAGATGACTATTTACATGGTTATTGTTAACTTTCGATTCGATATTTTGTGTTATTCTTTGACAAATAATACAATTAAAGGAATTATATCAATGCTTATGGCAAAAAAGTTTACTAATAAAAAAATTTCCATGAGTTTTATGAAGAGTGGGTTAACCAACGATATGAGAAAGCGTAGAAACCCATTAGTAATGAAACTCATATTCAAAAGAACTAATGATAAACTTGAAGTTCAAAACAGTATCTCTCGAATAATTTCATTGTTTATCAATTAATAAAATGATTATTTATTAAAAAGTTGAAGACTTATCAAGTTTAGATGCATTGAACTTTGAGTTGAAGATTATTTTTTGAAAAATGTTGTAATTTATGGCAGTTTTAATAAGAACTCAAACGTTTTTACACATTATTAAAAGCAATACCAAAAAAATTTTGATTAGTAAACTTTTTTGCCATTAACATTGATATAGTAAATAAATTCAAAATAATGGTATTGATAGAAGAGAGCAATTAAATATTTGAATTAAAATAAATATTAGTCAATAAAACGATTAATGAATTTTGAGGTTCGAATGGTTAAAGCCCTTAATTTGAAATTTAAGATGAAAGGAAAATATGCATCCTTTAAAGCATTTCCCGTCAATTTCTAAGTTAATATTGAATGCGCATACAGGTAATGACATCATTTTCGAATAAATGTAGAATTAAAACCTTACGTGGCTTGTGATTAAAATAGAATTTTAGAAATTTTAGATTAATTGGAGTTTCATTTAGGCGTATGTTTTAATATGCAGTACAATACAAATCATACAGTAATCGCCTTAAGCGAGAGAACGTGAAAAACAGCTTTTTTGAGCGAATTGAGAAACAAATAGTTTGACCAATTCTTACTGATTGGCAATCGTTAAGCTATTAATTGGGTCAGTACTGCCTCTAGTCTTTAGCTGTTGTTAAAAAAACTTTTCTTCCTAACTAAAAATTCAAATATCGATTTCGTAAAAGCTATTTCGAAAAGTGTTCATTAGTTCTCAACCGATCGATATATAAAGTTCTGATCAAACATCAAATCTAGAATATATATAATAGAATCAGTTATTTTTTAATATTAGGTTTTGGGAATTCACACAATATTCTCATAAATTCAAAAAGTTTACAAGTTTATCAACAATGCCCTGTCCTTTCATCAGTCAATTGTCGACACCATTCCTGAGAAGACACTATCCAACAGTTCTTCGAACATATATTCCGAGCTGTCCTGTGATGTCACGAATTGCTACGAACTTCACTCGTAAATATTCGGACATAACTAACGGCTCTTCTGGTAATGCTGAGAACAAAAGCCCAAACAGTGAAAGTAAGTAATTATCTTTATTTTATTAAACTTGAGAGTAGAATAACTCAATTCAAACTAATTTAACGTTGAAATGAAGGTCTGAAGGAATCTCAAACTGTTTCTCAAACGTGTCCATTCTTGGAGTTCATAAAACCTTCTTTGAAAGAAGCGAATCCTGAGATGGTTCAGGACATATTCGAGCCAAAAGATTTCAAACATGAATCAGGTTTGCAATTGATTTTCAACAATATACGAAAGAATGAGTTTAAAGAATTAATCTCTGCTCAAGGGTTCAAATATGAAAATTTCTTTCGCGAGCAAATTATCAGAAAGAAAAAGGATCACAGCTATCGAGTTTTCAAAAAAGTGTCGCGTTTTGCTCAAAACTTTCCTTATGCTAATGAATTCAGTGATGGCTGTAAACCAATCACTGTTTGGTGTAGTAATGATTACTTGGGAATGACATCTCACCCGGAAGTCAAAAGTGCTGTCATGTAATTATTTCAAATTTATAAATATTTCAAACAAACTTATGTTTTCAAATCAAATGTTCAAGTGATGCCGTTGAGAAATTTGGATCTGGAAGTGGAGGCACTAGAAATATATCGGGAAACACTCCGTTTCACGAAGAACTTGAGAGAGAACTCTCAACGCTTCACAACAAAGAATCTGCTCTCTTATTCACGTCATGCTTTGTTGCCAACGATTCAACTCTTTTCACTTTAGCGAAAACACTTCCAAGTATTTATTTTCAATATATTTATCAGTTCATTATTATAAAGGATAATTCAAACCTATAGATTGTCATATATTTTCTGATGCTGGTAATCACGCTTCAATGATTCAGGGAATTCGCAACAGTGGAGTTCCAAAACATATATTCCATACGTGCGATGCAGAACATCTGGAGTTACTTTTACAATCAGTTGATTATTCTGTACCAAAAATTGTTGCTTTTGAAACTGTTCATTCGATGACAGGTAAAAATAATAATTCAAATTTTTGCAAACAATTTTTCAAGTTCTGAGTTTTGCTGATTTCATCCTAAAAATTATAAAATTCCATTTTGGTATTCAGTTACCAAATGCTGAGACACTCTTGATTAAGAAGGTGTCCAAAAATGATAATTATTTTCAAAATCTATTAGAATTAGGTTTTTCATAAATCAATAATTTTTTCATAAAAGTCATATCAACTCTAGAGATGTTTAGTACAAAAAGTTTTTACAATTTATTTATTTAACACTATGAATGGACAGTTGAGCGCTCGGCTTAATTCATACGCTTAATAACTAAAAGCAAGAGTGAAATTGTAATTTTAGTCTGTTTTCAAATATTTCATTTGTGATTTTTAAAGAGCGAGCTTTTCAAAACATTTCATATACTGAAAACACTATTTTCATAAAAATATTTAATCTGTTTAAATGCTGACCGAGCGCAAAAAGCTCGAGCGTTGTCTATCACTGCTTAACACAAAGTTCTAAAAGGTTTGAATGATTGTGCTCTCAACTTAATCAAACTTACCTAAGCTTAAATAGTGAATTATTGCATTGGAATTGAAAAAACTGAAAAGTCAGAGCGCGTTTGACTTAAAGTTATAAGGTATGATTTTTTCTTCATCTCAGGGGTATTTTTCGAATGGCCCCCCGTTATACTTCCCTCGGCCAACATGTCCTGTACTTAATAGGTGTTCAGCAACTTGTGATTTATTCAATCAAATAGATTGAATAAATAAGGAAAAGTAAACTCAACAACTCAAAAGTTGCATTAGACTATACAAACATTTGATTTAATTTATGAAATACGGCTCATATTTCGATGCCTCACAGCTAAACCCAAAAGTACACGTAATTTAATCGCAAATTAAATATACTTTCAAATTGAGGGTCAAATACTTTAGTTTGAAAACATTTTGTCTTAATTGTACGCATAAAAATGGTTCGAAATTAACTTTAATATTACAAATTAGGTGCCATCAGTCCGATAGAAAAGCTTTGTGATATCGCTCATAAATACAACGCAATTACTTTTGTTGATGAAGTTCATGCGGTGGGTCTTTATGGTGAAAACGGAGCAGGTGTTGCTCAAAGGGATGGAGTTATGGATAAATTAGATATAGTTTCGGGCACTTTAGGTATAATAAAAAAAATTGAAAGATAGATTAAACTAATTATTAGAAATTACTTAAAAAGGAAAGGCTTTTGGAAATGTAGGTGGATATATAGCTAGCAGTGGCTCAATAATTGATATGATTCGAAGCTATGCCGCAGGATTTATATTCACGACATCATTGCCGCCGACTGTACTGAAAGGGGCGCTCACCTCAGTTCGAGTAATTATTTACTTTATTATTTTACAAACATTTCAATTCAACACAAGTGTGTCTTTAAATACAGATCCTTAAGAACAAAGAAGGTCAGAAACTAAGATTCAGGCATCAGGAAAACGTGTCATACATGAAAGAGGCCCTATCAGTGGCCGGTTTGCCGCAAATTACAAGTGCAAGTCATATAATACCTATTCATGTGGGAAATCCATGGATGTGTACGTGGATTAGTAATGAAATGCTATCAAGATTTGGTCATTACGTGCAAGCAATCAATTACCCGACAGTTGCCAAAGGACAGGAACGACTTCGTATCGCTCCCACACCTTTTCATACTAGAGATATGATCGATGAATTCGTGGAAAATATGCTTCAAGTTTGGAAAGATACGGGACTTCCTTTACATAAGGACTTGTGTACGACTAAAAGTTGTCATTATTGTAATAAACCTTTAAACATAACAATTGATGTACTCCCGTGTGGGGCCAGATCTGATTGCCCTCAAAGAGCTCTTAAGCAATAAAATTTTGTTTTCAATTGTAAAAATCATGAAAATTTATTGTTTATCAAATTAATAAAAAGTTGGTCTCATTTGTCATCATTTTGAATGATCCTCTATTGAGGGCTAACATTCAAAAATCATAAAACGAGCGAACAATATATTTCTTTTTTATAAACAAGAAATCAATGATAATATGGAATTATGTGTGAAAAATGTTACAAATATTATAAATTTGAATTCATTACTACCAAAGCTCTCCATCTTTTTCTTTTGCAGGCACTTCAATAACTCGTGGTTTGTCTATAATTCTTGCAGTTCTGTTACCTTTTTCTACAATACCAATAATCCACGCCTGATATCCTTCTTGTTTTTCTATATCTTTACAATAAGCGGCCGCTTGTTCTCGAGGCAAACATATCAATAGACCGCCTGTTCATAAAAACATTTTTAAGTATTTAAAAACAATAGTTGAAGACTTAAAACAAATGGTTTAATGACCTGAAGTTTCAGGTGAGTGTCCCTGTAATAGTTGAAACATATTACCACACGCTTTGGCAACGGCTGCCATTTTAGCAATTACTGGAAGGTTATGTATTACAAAAGAGACTTCATTTTTTTGAACTCTGGCTAGATTTTGAGCGTGACCCAGAAGACCAAATCCAGTTACATCTGTCGCTCCGTGAGAGTTATACTTATGCATCAATCGAGAAGCTATTATACATTCAATATATTTATATTTCTTCACATTATTAAACACAATAAATACAAACCAATTCTATTCAATCGACACATACTGTCCATAGACCTGAGATATGCTTTTCTAACGTCATCATCAGTTACTACTAATTTAATTCTACTCCATCTGTCCGGTTGTTCGAGCCATTGATAAGCAATTACTGAGACTTGAGTTCCCAAAGGCTTTGTTAACACAAGAACGTCACCTACAACTGCGTTGTCTGGACTGTAATCAATATTTTCAAATAAGATTTTTATATATAGAAACCGAAATTAATTAATTAATGAATTTTGTAATTGAATACATTGTTCAAGTTATAGAGCATAAAGTGTTAACAATGTATGAATGAAATTAGAAATTCGTTGAAAGATATGATATTCATATAATTTAATAACATTTTGAATAATAAACTTACACAATATATTCATTTGGTTGGCAAACACTGGTCGCAACGCCACCGATAGTAAGCCATGGATTTTGAACAGTTTGACCACCAGTTACTTGAGTTCCCGCTTCGAATGCGCAGTCCTTTCAATTTAAATTACTTTTCTTTAACTATGTTTATCTTTTCATTTAGAGTAACAAATATTTCATTTGACATTAAGTTATAAGCAGAGAACCAACTTTTCGGGTCACAGAAAATTGGGATAATTTAAAGAGATTGGGGTTTTTTTTGTAATTGAAAAGCTTAAATGTTCCAAAAAATTAGTTTTAAATTCAATTTATAAGAGTTGACCATTTTGTATGAGTTCTCAATACATTACTAGAAATGCTAAATTCATAACAACTAAGTTATTCAAATTTCAATCTATGATTGAATGTTAACTGGCATTAGCTTTTGTATTAAATATTAATATAAAATAATGTGAATGATAAGACATTTCAAAATTGGTGAAAAATACTAATTTAAACACTAAAACTATTCATTTAACATTATCTAAAAATTGATGTTCAACACAAACACACTAACAGTGCATTATTAATATTGACTCAAACCTTAATTTAATATTTAAATTAAATAAAATAAATTTGTATGACTAGAGTTTGCTTTCTCACAAAAATTAATAAATATTTAACTTTAAAAGCATTTTATATCTCAGTTCAAATATATCAGAAGATGTCCAAAATCTCAGTTTCAAGACTTAAATAAGAATAGAATAAATCAATTGTTTTGAAGGAATCGAAAATTAATAACTTTCTAATTGATTCAGAAGTTAATAGATAATTAAAAACTGCTTTAATTTATCGAATCTTCAGAATTGATTATTAATAGCGTTTGTTTAATAGTTGAACTTTTGTTGATTTAACATCTTTAAGATGTCCCAAAATGTTATATTAAAAATGTATGAATACAAGCGATTGCTTACTCTAAATCCTTTTATAATAATAGGAACAACAGTATCCCTCTCTTTATCGGTCATCTTTTGACTAACAGATAATATCATTAACATATTATCACAATCAGTGACTCCCATTGCATATAAATCACTCAATACATTAGCGCACGTTATCTTTCCCTTTAAACAAAATTCAAATATATTGAAAGACAAATAAACAATAAATAGAATAAAAGTATGATTTCAACCATAATATACGGGTCTTCTACTAATGGATAAAAGAAGTCAACAGTTTGAATGAGAACAAGTCCTCCATTACGTAATGGAATAACACTGCAATCCATTCCAATACCTATTAAGATATTATAAGTTTAGATAATAGTAATGAGTTGATAACAAACCGATCTTCGGGAGACCCATCTCTTGATGAAAATAATGTTGATGTGAATTATGATTATTATTATGATGACTATGGTTTCCGTCATTAGACATGAATCCAGATTGAAGTCCCTCTAAGAGTGTATATAATATCTCTTTAGGGACTTTACACCCTCATCCTCTCAATTCTGAAAACTTTGTCAAACGGAAACCACTGTCCAAATCATGCTCTTCCGGATCAAATGGCTTATGTATTGCCACAGATGAAACCTCCAGTTCTACCGATTGAACACTTGCTGACTCTCCTGAATGTCCTGACATTTCCATTACTAAAACATTAATTATAATTATCAATTATATATTTCTATTATTTTTTTATATTCAATATTAGTCTTGTTCACAACTATTATTACATAAATCGTTAAAACTCTTCAAATAATCAAAAAGAATATAAGTTTAGCCGACGATCAAAATGGCGCTCAAATAAAGGCGGAGTTTAAAGTCTTTTTGATAAGAAATATTTTTTTTGAACTTTTACTTTTAGTTAACAGTTAGTTATCATAATTCGCTATCAGTTATGATAAATATTCAATTTCTTTTAATTTATATTAAGAATATTTCTGTTTATTATAACTTATGATAAAATTTTAAACTCAACTAACTTTTTATTCAATTTTAGTTCAAAAGTTTCTTTTATTATTAAATCAATATTTTATTTATAAGGATTAAATTCAGACTAAACTAAAAACAATTGAACTGAAATAATAGGCGAAAATGTTTTACTATTATTTACAAATTGATATTTATATGTTAGCCTTATTTGAATAAATATTCAATCGCATAATAAACTCAATTTTTGAGAGAAAAAAAGTTTAAGACAGAAGATATTGATATCACATAAACTTAATACAAGTCAACCAATCAATACATGCTTTAAGTTGAGTACCAATTCATTGACAGTAATAGCAATTGTTGTTATGACAACACAACAGATGCTATTGAACACTCTCTAATGATTTGTGACATCAAAACAATGTCCGTTTCCGTAAAAAATAGAAACAATTATGAAATCAATCAAAATTAGAGTTAAACAATATAACCAATGCTTTATATGAAATGATCGGCTTTTATATTGATTCGCTTCAAAATATCAAATTTTTTTTATCCAAATGAAAAACATGAGTTAAACTAAAAGTTTTATATAATAAGTAATATATAAAACATATAACATATTAGTTTATTTATATAAATAAAATGGTAGTAAAACGCCATCTATTTATATGTGTTTATAAATAAATCGTCCATTTTATGAATTGACGTTTTGTTGTATATGTATTAGTAACTGATGTTCGCATCATAAGTATAGGTAAGACAAATATTTATTAATTTAACTGAATTAACGGAGTATTTAATGATAAAATATAATAAAAAATGGGTATTATTATGATTGGTATTGTTATAAATGAAGTATTGTTTGAATAATACGGGCTTTGATTAGCGCAGTCTCGATAAGGCATGTGGTCTCTGGGCCTGCTCTACACATAAGACCACATCTTAGGCGCGATCACACTATTAATAATAATGATCAACAAATGTAATTTAGATCATATTTAGTCCCTATTATCTCATCAAATAGTAATTATCTCTTAGTAATAATGAGTTATGTCTAAAGGCGAGCCAACACTCGATCAGACTCTCACTCATTCAATACTCTGATAGACTCTCTCATAGACTGTCTCATAGACTCTCTCATAGACTCACATATAGTCTCATTCATAGTCTTTCTCCCAATCTCTTTGTGCTCGTATATAACCATCATTTCTCAATTAATACCATTTATTACCATTTGTTTAATACTTTTATTATTTCATATTATCAAACAAAATGCTCAATCAATGCATTCCTATTATTATAGGTTTGTTTAAATTGTATGCTATTTTAGTTTCCATATTATATATGAGTATATGTTTGGTTCGTATGAATCGTAAGACAGCTAAAGCTGCAAAATATTAATAGCATTAAATCGATATCCTTTGCTATAGTCTATGATCTCCACCCATTCATATTAATCTTCATTTTCAATTAATCAATTTTTTAATCAATTATATTTCAAACTATTAAATATTTTTACAACTATTTTATCCCAAAATATTTCAATATTTAATCAGAAAAGAGTTAATCGTTTGAAACTATGATAAATGGGATTCTAATGTAGAGACAAAATAGAGAGCAGTAATGCCTATAATATATTGATATTTGTAAATAAAATATAGATTTCCGACACATGATATGCTTGTGTTCTAAGTTTATAAGCAATTCCTAAATCAAATTCAATTATAATTGAAGACATGGCATAAACAACAAAATGATCAATATTTAAACACATTTTCCTTACATATCATTATAATGTTTAGCAATATATAAGTTCATACATATTGTGCTTCAATTTGAAAAATTAATCTAAATTTAATTCTTAATAGAATTTAGACTCTATTTATTAATTAGATATAAAGAGTCATGAATTGTGATTTTCTGATTCTTTATTTTGATAATTTTCAGGAAATAATAAAATGAATAAATAATTTAACAATAAATTGATATAACGATTGAGAATGAATTGAAGAAATATACATAAGGTATAGATAAGACTGAATTTTCAAAATTTGGACAATTAAGTGGACACACACTTAAACATATTATACAATATTTGATTATTTAAAATGGTATTCAATATATTTATAAAAAACACAGATATATGTTGTCAGTACTCAAAACTTGTTAATGAAACCGAAAGAGGAGGCGATGAATCATTCTGATGGCGGTGATGTCGATGATCTCAGTGACGACCCTTCGTCTCCAGAAAGTGCATCTTTCGATGACGGAGACCTTTTGGGTGATGTTCACGACGATATTACTGCACAGTTAGCGGCAGCCGGTTTGTCATCTATTCTATTATTTAATAAATGATTGAATGCTTAACCAAATGAATAACTAATGTGAAAAATAGGTCCAATTGGTGTCGCGGCCGCCGCAGCGATCGTAAGCGCAAAAAAACGAAAGAGACCTCATTCTTTTGAAACCAATCCATCTATTCGTAAGAGACAACAAACTCGATTACTCAGGTTTATATTCTTATTCTTAAATCCAATTAAATATCACTTTTCTCCAAGATATATATCTTCTTTTTTATTCAACTCAAAGGAAATTAAAGGCGACGATAGATGAATACACGACTCGTGTTGGACAACAGGCTGTTGTTCTAATAGTCACTCCCGGAAAACCTCAAAATAATTTCAAAGTTTTCGGTGCTCGACCTCTAGAAAATGTGGTACGTTTTGACGCCATTAGCATTTATTATACAAAATTATTCCTATTCTGTCTATGATCTGAAATATGAGTTGAATAACCAAATAAATAGTTCGTTCCACTAAATCAGGTGAGACATTGTCGGACACTTATAATGCAAGAACTGGAAACAGCTCTTGCACAACAGGCACCGCCACAAGTAAAAGAAGATCCGTCTTTGCATGAATTGCCTCCTCTAGTCGTTGATGGTATTCCTACACCAGTTGAGAAGATGACTCAGGCACAGCTCAGAGCTTTCATTCCTTTAATGTTGAAATATTCAACTGGTAGAGGAAAGCCTGGTTGGGGTAAAGAGTCAACACGTCCCGCCTGGTGGCCAAAAGACCTTCCCTGGGCTAATGTTAGGAGTGATGCCAGAACTGAAGAAGACAAACAAAAAGTATTATTTTCAATCATCAATCATTGAACATAACTTACAAATGATTTTCCACACAATACAGGTTTCGTGGACTCATGCGTTACGACAGATAGTAATAAATTGCTATAAATTTCATGGACGTGAAGACCTATTGCCCGCATTTAGTGATGATGAGGACAAGAATACAAATAACAGTCATACCAAAGAGAAGGTGAAAAGTCGAAGCAGCCATAGCAGTATCAATTTAACAAATATGACCGGAAATCATAATGTGGCCACAGTTTCCACATTATCTGCTGAAACTACTGCTACCCTACAAGCGGCTGCTCAGGGGGTCAATGTATGTCTCTATAATACAGTTTCAATTTCACGAGGAATGCTTCGTTTCGATGTTAAACAAATGCACGAACATTTCATTTTTTATCAGTATATTATTTAATCCCTTAGTTTTTTGGAAATTTACAACAATTGCTACCGTTTTTCATATTATTATTTGAAGCTTTTTATTTCAAATGATATTTGAATTAATTGTTTATTTTGTTAATTGTGTTGATGCTATGGTTTGCTTTGCATTTAATTTATTAATGTGTTTGAAAACAAAATGTTTATAAATATTGGGAAAAATATTTTAATTTTCAAATTTATGTCTTCAGACTCTTTATGCGCAGCCAATAACACATTACGCGCCAGCAATGGTGCAAACTATTAATAATCCGGACGGAACCGTCTCTATCATACATATGGACCCAAATAGTGCTGTCGTTACACTACCGGATGGAACACAAGCACAAGTTAGAGCTGTCAGCGCTTTAAGGGTATGTTTTGAGTAATTAAATAACTGAATCATTATCTATTAAATTAACCATTTTAGATGTTATCTAACTTTCAGATACAAAGTTCAGGCAATGAAGCGAATCAAGCGGTACAAACATTAGCTGAAATGGGAGATCACGAACGAGTTACTCAACTAAACGTTGACTTAGGCGGTGAGGGCGGGACTCAAACTGTCTCACTCGCAGAGGCGACCATTAGTCCTGACGGACAAATCATATTAACCGGAGAGGACGGAACACAAAGCAGTCAGTTTTCAATTATTTTTTAAAATTTATTCATAATAAGTTTGTTTTAATAAATTTATTTGTAATATAATAGCTTTTCCGGTCTCTGGTATGGTTACGATTCCAGTATCTATGTATCAAACAGTTGTCACAAACATTCAGAATCTAACTGAGGCGGGACTGCCTTTAACTATGAGTGCTATAACAGGATCAGCACAAGTGACAGAACTTTGTAATGATTCAGAGGATGTAAACGATGCGAGCACTACAACAGTCAATATGAATGAAGACGTAAAAAATGTTCTCAATGGAACTCAAACCTCAATAGCAGTATCTGAAGAAGAGAGTTAAGGCGTGTGGTCTCATATTATATAAGTATTGACAATAATATCGATATCAAGATTATTAAGAAAAATTAATGTATATTTTGAAGTGACTCCACATTATCTCAATGTACAGATCAGTCTCGAGATATAGTCTCAATACTAGTGGTGTCATATTTTAGGTAAATTATCGCAATCAATGTTTGTGTAATTATTAGCATTAGAGTCATCCTTAATCGCTTGTTAATTGAATAGTGAAGTCGTTTATCCTTTAGTGTTAAAGTTTATTTCAATTTAAATTGACTTTAATTATGTGCCGTTAAAACAGGTTAAGCCATACCTTTTGTACTGAATGTACTTAAACAACAGTGAAATCAGATTGAAAAAGCGCACGAAATAATTAATTCATTAAAAGTTCATTTTTCAATTTTAAGTTTAACTGATGTATAGTGAGTGATATCAAGCTTTTAATGAGTTTTGCAATTAGTGTTATTGCATGTCTATATACAGTACATACATAAGTAATTATATATATATATATTGTATATTTACTATTCTCTGTCAAAAATCTATTTAAGATTTCATCAAATATCGTCAGATTTCAGATTTTCTCTCTTTCTTAGTTCACAACTTTGTTAATTGAGTAAAATTTAGTGAAGATTTTTAGTTATATTAATTGATTCTGTATTAAAAGACAAATTTTGACCGAATATTATATTGTAATTTAAAATTCTATTGTTTGCCAATTTATTTTTGACGATTATAAACATTGTAAAACATTACTGATTGTGTTGAACAAAAATATTTACTTTTAAGAAGAGCAACATTAATGAATTCATTAATTCTTAGCATCAACTTTTTGGCCCATTATTTTTAATGCTCTCATAATGTCTTTTTATTCCATCATTAACTTAAACTCCATTATTGGTATGTTATCAACAAATCAATTAAATCAAAAGATTTAATTCAATTTTATTATAACATAAAATCCAATTAACAATTCTCTAACTTATTTATATTCAAAAATTCAAATGTTGACAAAACTTTATCTATCATTCATTATTATGTATTTCAGTCAAAGTTTTGGATAATAAGACGAACTTTAAATGAAAATTTTAAATCAATTTTTTAATCTGTTATTCATTTGGTTGTGATTTAAATGAAAACTTAGTTCAAAACTTTATATAGAAATCATATTTTTAATGTTTAGACCGATAAACCCCTTATATTTCAATCAGATTTGACGTAAGAATAATTTAATTCCGTCTTAATAAATATTATTTTGTTGACCCCTCACCTCTCCCTTTCATCAAATGTATTTAGAATATGTCCGGAAGTGTATTATGTCAGTAAAAGTAAAATTAATTCATATTAAAAAAAACAAATGGAAATTCAGTTTCCTTTCCTTGAAATATCGACTGTTGAAATACCAATAGATGAGGGCTTTCCATAGGGAGGAAATTAAGAACTATATAAAAATTACTCTAAAGTTTAAAATTGCATTCAATATTATGTCCATTTCAGCCCATTTTTCATTCAAACAAATTATTTTATCGCTTTCTCTTCAGACAAATTTCTAATTATATTCAATGTCTTTGATTTAAACGATAATTCAATTTTAATATTGATTATAAGTATGAGAATAAACTATTAAAGAATATTACTTAAGAATAATTTAATAGATAATAAAAGTGTTAATAAGTTTGTGATCCGTTGTGTGTCGTTAAGTATGTGAATAAATATGAAAACTTTGTGACGCCATTACTGTTATCATACATTTGCCTTAAATCAAGTGTTTTATACTTTTTAAACCGAAGACAAGTTTTTAATTAAAAGTTGTGTTGATTTTAAAAACATTTATTAATGAATATTTGTATTCATTGATCATTAAAACAAACTATTTCTGTGAACTTTATTATGAATAAAGTTTTCAATTGTTTTCGTTTATTATAATTTTTTTATCAAAAGAATTGATTATAATTTATTAACTTTAAAAAATGGTGACTTCAGAAGAACCCTCGACTTCGTCGACATCAATAACATCGTTAACACAATCGTCAAATTCATCATCAATTTTGACTCCGCAAGAATTGGCACAACTTTCAGATATAGACAGGTTTCTAATGAACTCTCATTTAAATATGATTTCCAATACTTTTTGTTTATTTTGAATTTAATTATTGATTAGAACTTTTTGTTATAAAAATTGATTTATATTTTCTGAATTACTGCTAAAATGAATTAATTTTGAATATTGAATAATTTGAAAGCCGATTATTTGGTATATTAAGACTCGACGAACCGGCAAATAGTAAAACAAAGTCATTAATAGTTAAGGTAAATAAATATATCTTTAAATCAATTTAAACTAAATGTATATTTGAATAAATATTTATATGTTAATAACCTGTTAGGCTATAAAAACACTTGAAATAGCATTACTTCAGAGAACTTTATTGCTTGAAAAATGTGAAAAAAGTGCGATTGAGGTGAAGGACGAAAAAGCATTGATTGACTTAAAATCTAAACCAATTGATCCCAAAACTTACTGCAAAATCGGAGACTTCAACCTTTTATTAGGAAATTATGCTAAAGGTTTACCTCATTTCAACATTTAATTAATTTTTTTCTCGAACTGGATTTTATGACACTTTTATTGATCATAAATTGATCAAATTATTTATAAAAGTTATTAATTGAGAACAAACTAATGTTTTAACAGCTTTATCAGCATATCAGAGATATTTCTCTCTCAATGAAGAGCATTGGAAAGTGAGTATAAATCGTGTTATCAGTAATTGATAAACATTTGATAAATAGACTAATATTTCAATAATTATAAAGGATGTGCCGTTTCTGTTCAGTCTGGGTTTGGTTTACTTCTATTATAATGCTTACCATTGGTAAGAATTTATTATTTTTATAAGTTTAATATATTTTTATGACTCATCTAATTCTTGCAATTCTTATTGAATGAGATAAGAGATAAGTTTAATCAAAAATACACTCCTTTACTATAATTACTAAGAAATTGATGCAATTTCCTGAAAGTGAAATTCTTGAAATGTTATGCACACGAGTATTACAGCATTTGTCTATAACTCGTAACTGAATGTTGAAGTTTATGCCTTCAAAACACTAGGATTGGATACAGTATATCCTGAGTATATCGATGTATAGATGGTTTTATAGAATTTTTAGGGAAAGACTTTCAACACATTCTCTTTTATCGGTTAGTGATTTGGCGTACACTCACTTGTGCTAAAAATGATGAAACGCTTGAAGGGGAAAAAGGGAACTGAGGGCGGCGTTGCGGGGAATAGTTTTGCTTTATTGTGTTGTGTGATGTGATGGTCGTCAGACTTATGACTCTCTCTTTGTGAATATATATAAGGATATACTCTATATTGAATTGAGAGAAAGAGAACAGAGAAAAGATACTGAGTGAGAGAGGGATGTGTTTGTATGTGTGGTGTACGTGATATGTGTGTCTGTTTTGGTTTTACTCATAACTATTAAGTAGTCAACAAATGAGAATGATTTTATATTTTGTTCACTAATGTTTACAATCAAACAAATCGAATAGAAGGTAAATAAGCTTTAAAAAAGCTCATATTTTCTTACATGACTATTGTTGAGATAGGATAGCGATCTTTGCCGTATATTTTGTAAGTGCATGAAAGCAGTGAGAGGTTATTCGCCTTACGAATAGTATTTGTCTTGAGGGTCTTTAATGCCCTTGGATTTTAATACTAAGACAGCTGCCTATCCTTCCTTTGGGACACTCTATCTTTCTTTCTTTCTATTTATAATTATTTAATAATATATTTACATTTATTTATAATTATGATTCCATATAAATAATTGTGAATAATTGTGAATAACTGTCCAATTTTTACACATTTATATTGATTGTAATGAATGGGCACAATCGCCTCTTAATGAGAGTTTAATGCTTTTATGGGATGGCTGTTAGCCTTAGACAAGATTTGAGTCACGTATGCCTTCCATATGAAAGAGTGTAGAGCAGACCTGTCATAAAGACACTGTGTGTAGAAGAGAGTGCTTATACCCCACAATCTGCAGCTGCAATGAAAATAAAGAGGGCAACAAAGGAAAGGGTCCTAAAATTGTCCGCTTCACTATAGCTTTATGAGATTGATATTATTGAGAAATAGTAAAACATTTATGGCTATACAGATGGTGATGACTGACAATTGTCTGGTCAACTATTTTTTGGCGACAAGTGTCACGGTATCAGGTTTTACAGCTATCAATGTTTTGGATGGGATCAGAGCTACCACTGCTTATTGACTGTTTAAATATTGCTTCTATTCATAGTGCTCTTCTCTTAAACCTAATGCCTTCTTTGCCCTTAAGCTACTTTCGAATAAGTTGGGCCTTGACTTGGCCTCACTCTACTTGGCTCAGGCTTTCGCTTCTTCTAATCAAGAATAGGCCTTAATAACAGAGACCCATCATTTCAACTGTAATTTTAACTCAATTTATTACTTTAGGTGTAGTGTAGATCTTGTGAAAGACATTCTGTACATTGTTATTCATAATTAAGACTCTTCTCCAACAAAGCTATTTGTGTCGTGAAAACAAATTGAAACTTAATACTACTCAAGTTAATACTCAATATTAAATCAAATTTGAACACAATTTCAGGGCAATCAAATCGTTCCGTCAAGTCTTGTATATCGAGCCATCATTTCCGCGAGCGAATGAAGCTCATGTTCGTCTTGGTTTGATATTCAAAGCTTTAACTGATTATAATTTATCTCTAAAGGTATGGATCAATATAAAAATATTTTTTAATCAATTTTTAATGATTTATGAATGAAATAATAATTAAAATATAATTGTTTGTCAGCACTTTCAGTTAGCATTAAATGATTTGAGTCCCTGTACTATTGGAAAGCTAGAAAGTGAGATAATTTTGATTTCCTCTTTTCAAAAAATTGAATTATAATTTAAATGAATTGTTATTACAGTTAAGTTTCATATCGCACACCTTTTTGAGATTCAAGGGAAGCATAAACTGGCAAAAGAAGCCTATGAGTCACTTTTGGAAGAGAAGAATTTGTCATTACAATTACGAGCGGATATATATAAGCAGTTGGGTTGGATGCACCACATCGTTGATTCATTAGGAGATAAACAACAAAGACAAGCATACGCTTTGAACTGCCTTAAAAGCTCAATCGAAGCCGATCCTGACTCTGGTCAGAGTCTCTATTTCTTAGGACGATGTTATGCCAGTCTCGGCAAAGTTCACGACGCCTTCATTTCATACCGCAATTCTGTCGATAAAGCAGAAGCCAATGCCGACACGTGGTGTTCAATAGGGTGACTCTCACTTACATTAAATTTATTTGAAAATACTTTAAAATAAACAAATAAATAAACTAATCTTTATTTAAATCGATAGAGTATTATATCAACAGCAAAATCAGCCGATGGATGCATTGCAAGCATATATATGTTCAGTACAATTAGATAAGAGTCATGTCTCCGCCTGGACTAATCTCGGAATTCTTTATGAGAATTGTAATCAACCTCAAGACGCCCTTAAATGTTATTTAAACGCATCGCGTGGAAAAGGTATTTTTTTTATTTGATAAAAATGTTTGAGAACGAGTTTTTCACAACTATTCAATATTCACATCTCATTTAAGGCACTTTAATTGCTGGCTTATCAGAAAGGGTCAAGTTTTTGCAAACGCAACTGTCAAATGCACCCCAAACTAACACACAAAGGTATTCAAAATGCTTTATACAATAGATTAACTGTTCATTCTATTAATAATTAATTTATTTGATTGAAGTCCAAAGCAGTTGCCCTGTATTGAGGACGCCTGGAATTTCCCGATCTCTCAAGAAATGGCTTCGCGACAGAATGCTTTTCAACGACAAAATCAAGCAATTTCAGCAAATGATGACTCGTTTGCAAATGTAAAGCGACAAAAGTTAGACGCGGGACCATCACAACGAATCCCTACACAACAAATTAACTCTCCATTGACACCACAGTCCAATCTCTACCTCAATCCTCAACAAATGCAAATTATGAATTATTTACAACAAAATCAGGTTTTGATTTATATTATCAAATATTTAGTAATTCATGAGTTGTATCATGTGTTTAAATAGTCTAAACTTTATCTTAACTCAATCTAATATAAATTTAAGGCAAACTTAACTCCTCAACAGAAGAATGTACTCCAACATCAGTGTCGTTTACTTAATCAACAAAAACAAATATCATTATTAAAACAGCAACAAATTCAAGGACAAACACCAGTGCCTTGTGTTCAGACAACTCCTTCATTTCCATCAGAGATTTCTTGTTCAAGTCCCGCAAATTCGGTAACAAATGAAGAATCATCGGTAGCCCAACAGTTTAGACCTCCATTAAACCAAAGCATTCCACATTTGCACTCAGGCTCAAAAATGTCACCTCAAAGTGTTCAGACAACAAAAATAATGCCCATTAGTTGTGCTAATAATGCAAATGCCAAGCATTCAAATCTTTCATTCAGCGATCAAGAATTACAATCATTGCTATCTCAACGACAGGTCACAGCTTCGATCGCTGAAGACCTTATTGCTCAGTTTAGTTTAGATACTAAAGAAACACAGTCTAGTCATAATAATATCACTGCCAATCACGCCAGTAGTGCCCAAACATCTATTATTAATAGTGAACAAACTATTACTTCGCTATTGTGTTCAACAGATGACTCAAAACAAGCGCAACTCAAATCAGTAGATAATTCATTGTCATCTATTTCAGCCTCATCTACATCTAGTCATAATCATCCGCAGCTAAACATCAATATGACCGCTAAAGAGATTCTAAATGTATGTAAAAATGCACCTAAAGATGGAAGAATTATATCTAGTTTGATATCAGACGACGGAAGGCCACCCATTCCTCCCGACCCACCGTATCCGCCACTTCCTAAAGATAAATTACATCCGGCGGCTCCCAGTGTTTTCGTGAGTGATTTGACTTTCATATCTCTTTACACTTAATTAAATGAATTATTTTACAGCTCGAAAATAAGAAAGAAGCGTTTTCTGTTCAATTACATGAGTTTTGTTTAGCGCATCCCATTGCTGTCATTAGAGGAATAGCAAGTGTTCTAAAACTTGGTATATTTTCACATTTATTATACATTCATTCATTTCAAAAATATTTTATAATTTCTAATTTCAACAAATCATAGACTTGGGATTGTTTTCCACAAAAACTTTGGTCGAAGCGAATCCCGAACATCTTATTGAAGTCAGAACTCAATTACTTCAACCTTCGGATGAGAACTGGGATCCAGAGAGAAGAGGAATGGTTTGGAGGTGTGAAAGCCATCGATCGCACACTACTATTGCACGCTATGCTCACTATCAGGCCTCGTCTTTTCAGGAATCTCTTAGAGAAGAACAAGATAAAACTCTTGGATTGTATAAAGAATCTGATAGTGATTCAAATTCTTCCGCCCCTTCCAAGTAATTACCATTTAATTAGTTTTTTATAATTATAGAATTTTTAAGGTTTGATAATCTTATTTATTTGTAGAGGAAAGAGGACTAAGAAAAACGGATCTTTCAAAACAGTGAAATTTGGCACAAATGTTGATCTTTCGTGTGAAAAGAAATGGAAATCACAATTACAAGAGTTGATGAAATTGCCTTCATTTGCACGCGTAGTCTCAGCGGGAAATATGTTGAGTCATGTCGGACATGTCATTCTGGGTATGAATACTGTACAGCTTTATATGAAAGTTCCCGGTTGTCGAACACCAGGACATCAGGAAAATAATAACTTTTGCTCCGTTAATATAAATATTGGTCCCGGAGATTGTGAATGGTTTGGAGTCCCCGACGAGTATTGGGGTGTTATTCAAAGATTATGTGAGAAGTAAGGGTTTAGTCTTGTATAAAATTTGAGTAATGATAGTAATGATTGGCATTTAATGAATAGGAATAATTTAAACTATTTGCATGGTTCGTGGTGGCCAATGCTTGATGACCTCTTTGCTGATCACATACCTGTTTATCGATTCCTTCAAAGACCCGGAGATCTTGTTTGGGTTAATGCGGGAACAGTTCATTGGGTACAAGCAATCGGTTGGTGTAATAACATTGCGTGGAATGTCGGCCCACTCACTGCCAAACAATATTTTTTAGCTGTTGAAAGATATGAATGGAATAAATTGGAAAATTTCAAGTCAATCGTTCCTCTCAAGCATTTGACTTGGAATTTAGCCCGAAATATAAAGGTTTCTGAGGAAGCTCTCTATGAAAAGATTAAGTAAGATATTGATTATATTTATTGGTCATCATTTTTTGATTGTTATTTTTATTGAATTCAGGCATTCATTAATGAGAAGTCTAAAGCTATGCGAAATGATAATGCAATTCGTGCACAGCGTTGGACGTGATATAAGATGGCACGGAAGGGGAAAAAATGAAGCCGCACACTATTGTGTCAATTGTGAAGTATGTCTTATTTTATGATAACTTGCATTATTTGAAAAATGAATTAATTATTTGAATTTTAATATAAAACAGTTGGAAGTATTCAATATATTGTTCGTAAAAGAATTAGATAAGAAGCATGTGGTTCACTGTCTAGATTGTGCGCGTAAGACAAGTCCTACATTAGAAGAATTTGTCATTTTAGAAGAGTATACAATGGATGAGTTGATGGAAGTATACGATAATTTCACTCTTCATCCCCTCAGCTCTACATATTCGTGACTTTATTAGATTGTATTAAAATTTAGAATTAATTAATTATTATTATAATTACTATGAATTTACTTAAACCTCGAATATGTACAGCTTATATGCGAAACTTTTGTGATAGAAAATACTACTATAAACCAGTTGGAAGTGTTTGACTGGCATTTTTCAAAAGTACAATAGCGATAGTTTTGCGACTTAATTGAATTGAACTGTAAAATAGTGTCACGCGATGTATAATACCATTGGTAAAGGTTTACGCATCAGTTATTTATTGTATATTCCAAGAGATAGTAATGTTATTATTGATGCTAATTCTGTCTTAATATAATTGCGCTCTCAATCATGTCTATCACTGCCATGTATTATATTTATAAATAATTATAGTTTATTTCAAATCCAAACTATTTTGTGATTATTTCAAAATAATGCACTCATTCTTTTTGATTCATTTTAAATGAAATATAATTTATGACTTTATCGGTTTATTTATACATTAATTAATTCATTAACTTAAGTATTTTAATCCTTTTCTTTATTTTGATCTCAAAATAGTTTATTTGTGCGATGAAAGCATAACATTGTCATTATTGTAATACATTTAATACTATAAATGATGTTTTATTTATTTGCTAAATATCTTTCAATTACTTTATTTCAAACTTTACTTAAGTTTTATTAAGTTCTAATTCGAATAAAAGCCAACTTTTTCGATATCTTTATTCATTCAAACAAATATACACTTCAATATCAACTCAAACCAATGTTTCATAAAATTAATTGTCGAAAATTCAAATATCTTTAATTTCTAATAATTGAAACTATTGAAAGTTGAGTCAAAATTTCACTAAATTGTGATAATTAATGATTTAAATAGAACTGAATTGAATCTATATCTATGCAAAAGACCAAAATATATTGTAATGTAAAAAGTTTGACAATTAATTTAAATATAAGAACTGTAATGAAACTTTCGATCAGTATTAATAAAGTTGAAAGTTTGAGAGCACTGCAGTTCACGCTTTCTATAACTTACTTAAAGTGAATGCCTTTTTCTAGCTCTTCAAGTTCAGAGTCTTCAACTTTTTTTACTTATTATTATTACAGAAATTGAATGACTAATTATTCAATCTTCAAATTTATTGATAATCGAAGAAGAGCTAAAAGTAGAATTTTTTCGTCAGATAGTTAAGACTCGACTTTTTGCCTAAAAGTAATCAATTCAATAACTTTTTAATACATGAACAATAAATTGATTAATTAATGAAGTGATCGGCAATTATCGGACCATTCAATCATTTTTATGGAATTTCAAAACGTTTGATAAGTTTTATTTCGATAAAATTCAGTTTTAAATATCTATCTCTTCTTATGTCATCTATTCGTAGAAATGACTACTTTTATGGACCTCTAGTTATGAATTATCAATTTATCACTCAATTAATTGTTTTAAATATTTGTTTAATATTAAAAGTTTAAAGTTATTTCAAATTAGTATTGTTTCAAATCTAAATCAGTCTAAAATTACTCCATCTTTAGGGAGAAAACAATTCTCAAACTTTATTGGAATAAATGCTTTGATAAATAAATGGATAAACAATTTAAAAATTGACTTGTATTTCATTTGTAAATATTTATTAATTAATATTTAATTAATTTCAAGTAATAAACTATTATTAATTGCATCAAAATATTGATGAGATGTGAAATTATAGCTTATAATTGTGTATAAGTTTAATATTAAATTAATTAAAGCGAATCTTAATTATTAAAACTTTGAATTTAATGGAAAACATGTTAAATAGTTGTAGAAATGGATTAAAAACATGTAAAGTAGCGATTGGTGTGTCGGGTGGTGTCGACAGTGCTGTCGCGGCTCTACTTCTTAAGCAAAAAGGTTTTTAATTATTAGTTTATTAATAACATTCTTTAGCCCTTATTATTAGTTATATTTTTGTTTGTTTTTGTGACCAATAATTTTGTCTCAACTCATGAATTAATGATAAACCCAATTATGTCTCAATTGAAGATCATTTTTAATAACAAAACTCAAACATTGATTCTGTGAATGAGGTTTTCATTAAATTTAATGCTCAAAAACTTTAGATTTGAAGCCAAACAAATGTTAGAATAATTGATAATTAATTTGGAGATAACTTATAGTAAACAATAATTATGAGTTTTGACTAAATTTGTATAATTTGAAAATTGAAACTTAGGATTCAATTTGATTGGAATTTTCATGAATAACTGGAGCGATGATAATAACAATACTATTTGTTTTAATGATGAAGATCGAGAATTCGCTCAATTTGTTTGTAATAAACTTGACATTGAGTTCAAAGAAATCAGTTTTGTTAAAAACTATTGGAATCATGTGTTCAGGTCTGTCATTAATCAACAATCATTTTCAAAGTTTTAAAGCTTTTATTCAATGATTTTTTGAAAATTAGTTCAAAACTTATTGAAAAAAAGGCTTTATTAGTAAACTTAGTTCTGTGCAAACCATTAGTATTTTAATGTTTGCTATAAAGTAAAGTTACTCTTGAGTTCGAATTCAAATTAAATAATTGAATACTGATTATTAATCGTGTTTTTAAATGTCTTAAATAGAAAATTTTTGAATTTCAGTTATTTGCTTAAAAGCTATACCAGTGGTGAAACACCGAATCCCGATATAATGTGCAATAAATATGTCAAATTTGGCTCATTTTTGAACTATTGTATCGATAATTTAAAAGTTGATGCGATAGCAACTGGTCATTACGCGGGATCTTCTTATGGAAACTTTTGGCAAAATTATAACAATGAATCGCCGGTCAAATTATACAGACCTAAAGATAAGAATAAAGATCAAACACTATTTTTATCGCAAATAACTCAAAACTCGCTGAAAAAAACTATATTTCCATTACAACACTTACTCAAAACTCAAGTTAAATCTATTGCTATGGATTTTGGGTTTCAAAAAATTGCTCAAAAGCCTGAGGTATTCCTTCTCTTTTGTTTGCATTCTTTGCTTTTTAAACCTATAAAAATTGCATATCTATTGACTCATTCGGTTTCTTCATATATATATTTGTTTATTATTATAATATTTTACACTTTCATTTTCTGTAATTTAAAGTCAACTCATCGAAGGTTTGAGTCATTACTTTCGTTGAATGTTTTTGGTTTCACATTTTTGA
>JAQFXV010000322.1:0-25534 GCA_034694065.1 Camisia spinifer
TTCTGTTTTGAAGTACTTCTGAATGGGGTTTTATAAGCTCTGCAATTAATTCTTTGTCCGCTGAAGTAAATAAAACCCTGGTTGATGACTCATCACTCATTTTAGTTAATGATAATTAGTTTTTAATTTTTCGCGTAACAAAAAATAAACACTGTTTTTTGGTGAGAAAACTGTATCAAACTTTTGTCAAAGTTGTGGTTTGCGCTTTCGTTAACCAATAAGCTATAACTTCGATGAGTAACACTCGAATAAGTGTTAATTTTTTTTATGAATAATCCTTAAGTTATAACTTTAAGTTACACCTCAAATGATTAAAGTTAGCCCTCAGTCAAATGATACTTTCACTTAAACTTAAGTGGTATTTATGAATAAGGCTGAATATGCTTCAAAACGATACGAATACCATTTTGGAGAACCTTTAAGCCATTCGAAAGATGTATCGAATTTTGCACCGCATCTCTATCTTCAGTGTGAGGATGAGGTATTAATTTCCAGAATTGCTATGATCATTTTCCATTTATACATACTGGATGATTATTTGGAGAAGAATCCAACAGAATTGTCTCATTGGGTCAGTATATTCAAGAATGAACCCATACAAAGATTAAATTCTCCTCTTGAGAAGTTTTATGATGAAATTTTTTCAATTACTGATCATTATCTATTTGAGAAACAAAAAGAGAAATATCTGAATTGTTTAATTGATTATATAGAATGCAATGCTATCCATATAAATGACGGTATCGAAGAAAACCCTTTTACTAATGAGACTTATTTGGATTTCCGTTATCGAGAAGGAGCTGTACCTATACTGCACATATTTCTAGAGACTGTCTTAGGAATCGATTTGGATGAGAATCTACTCAAAAGTGAATTGATGGCCGAGTATCACAAGTTATTCAATATTCTGATAATTCTGAAAAATGATATTTTCTCATTCAAGAAGGAGATATCTGAAGACCATTTATTTAACTATGTTGTGATTAAGAGCAGAAATAATAATATCTCACTGAAAGAATCCATGGAATTTATATATGATGAAATTAATAAAACATATGAAAAGTTTCTTGCCTGCAGACGAAAAATTGTCGAAAGCAAAATTGAAGTTGATTTTGGATATTTGAATGGATTACAGACCATAATTTTAGGGCATTATAATTGGAATCAAATAAATGCTCGATTCGAATAGTTTATTGAATAAAAATTTTAATATATATAATTAAGTTTTAAATTACAGCTCAATACTATCAATATGATTATATTTTCACTAATTTAATAAAGTTTCTAATTACTTTGAATTCTATAATATTCATAATTTTTAGGAACTTCTGTTTTTGTTTGCGATCATGTTTTCGTGCCGATAAAAAATCGTCAATTTTAAAAGGCAGCATTAGGTACGAAAAAAATTGATTTCCATTGGTTAAAATATTGGTCTAGGCATGAGAATAACTCACAAAAATTAATATCAGATATTTTGGGGAAAAAGTTCATCAAATCATGAAAAGCTGAAATCTACTATATGTTAGCCTTCAAGTTTTTTCTAAAGATTCCATTTTCTTCAATTGAAAGAAAACTGTTCGTCATTCAAATTTCAATAGAAATTGCCTATAAATTGTTTTTGAGAATTTGAATTAAACTCAGTTTTCATTAATGACTTATGCCTTAAATAAATATATTTTAACACAAATAAACGCAACAGAGAGGGAGTCTATTAAAGAGTTTATTTAATTTCTTGATCAAAAGATGTCGGTCCATATTCTAGCGATAAATTATTATTTTAATTCCCAAACTATAGATGTCTGTTCATTGATGAACCAAATGTACATCAATGATTATGTTTAGTTTGATTATTTCTATTGAATAAAATATTCAAGTTGATTAAAAAGAATAAATATAACCATCAGTTTTATTATATAGCTTAAGACTAATCCCAACGCATTTCAGTTTTCTTTCCGGTAAATTAGGAAAAGTTTTAAGCCTTCGAGTTCTGAATGAAAAGTTATTATTTTTTAAAATTTGATTTAGAAAAACAAGTTATATTATTGAGTTGAAAATCAGTGGTTAAATGCAATGCTGAATAAACAAAAATTCATTAAATTTTTGCATTGCGAAATGAATTGAAATCTAATTAGAGATAAAGATACGTGAAAATAATTTTTATGAATCGAAAACTTTTAACTTTTTTCTTGATGTATGATTTTTCCAAAATTTACTTTCGACAAAAAAAGATTAATTATATTATTAATTTTGCTAAAATTATGATTAAAATGTAATTCTTTAGTGATGTCTATTTGATGATAGAGTACATTATATTTATTTAAATGATGAATACTATAAAAAAAATAAGGGATTTTTCCTTATTCTTGAAAATAGTTGACATTCAAAAATAATCTGACAATCATTAAGAATTCAGGGAAACATGTTATTTGACGTGTCCATCATTTAATTATATAATTATTGTTTTAAAACTCTAGTATTGTAACAAAATCTAAATTTTCAACAACAAGTTTTTTCAAAAAAGCAGAAGATATCAAATTAACTTTAATTAAGAAAAAAATTTTTCTCACAGTAATTATTTATTCAATTAAATTCTGATGAATGATATTGTTATCAATTTAATGCATAGCAAAAAAAATCAAATTTTTCTAACTTTTTCTTAAGTAGGAAAGAATTTAATCTGAAAGTTATTTTTTTAAGGATTAGATTTCAACGAATTTTGAATTTGAATTTTTGAATTTCTCAAGAACTTGTCTGAAGAAAATTTCCTAAAACTATAAATATTTATTAAGTTATTTTCAAAGTTATGATTCAAATATTTTTGAAATTAGACCAATAGAGTATTCAAAGCTCGTGTCTCTAAATAATAACATAAAAAGACAATAAACAATTAAATGCTCATTTGTAACGACAAGATGTACTGCATTTCCTGTTGAGATCACGTAAACCATACAATTATTTGTAATATTACTTTCATTCTAATGCAAACATTATATTCAGTAAATTTCTTTTCTTTTTCACAAATGTTGAAAATTGCGATTTTAATGACTAAATAATAATACTTTTTTCCTGTTAACAATAGAAAAACAGTCCTAAACAATTATGAAATTTTGTTTTCAAAGTCAAATAAATATTCACATTCATCTTAAATAACATATCAATTCGGGGTATTTTTTTATTCTTTTTTAAGAAACAATCATTTAGTAAAAACTTCCTGAATTTAGTTCATATTTAAAGAAAACTACAGTTATTTGTGATGAAAATGTTGAATTCTCTATTAATAATTAGTCAAAAGTAACTAAGTTTCAATTTTTGTATGAACAAAAATACATGTTATGCCTAAATTTTACATGAAATAAACATTTGATCTCGAGTTTCCACCACTGAGAAGAAGAAGCAAAGGCACAAATAAGAGTCAATTTAAATTCTTGACTCATTAGTGCTGATAAAACATATGTCCACTTAAGCCACTCTATGTGGTTACATAAAAAGTTATTAAAAAGTGAGAATTTCTTTATATTTTATCAAATATAATATGATTTTCAATGGTTTAAAATAGTGATTACAAGGTCAAATCCACAACTCCATGGAGATGGAGTGGAGTTAGTTTTAAGGATAGTGGGGTGGAATCGATAGCCATTCATCATCATAAGGGAAAATTTAGCGTAATTTTGTTAGTGAAGTAGGAGTTGGAGTCAACTCCAGTGGAGGTGGAATGGAATTAGAGGTGAAAATCAATTTATTAGTGAAGTTGGAGTGGAATTAGTGTTAACTGTTGTGGAGTGTATATGGAATTGATAATCAGTTCAGTAGTGGAGTTTGAGATAAGATTTTTCAAATTTTGAAAAACTAGTTTCAAAGTTAATTACAATAGAATTTTTTTATTTAGAAACTAATTAATGATAGTTGAAAAAGTACATATTTTTAAAAGTATTTGTTTGGCTGCAAAACCTGTTCAATTACTGAAAGCACATTTTCTGTTTCTAAATTAGTCAAAAATAATTTTAAACCTCTAATAAATAATTCAATTTGTTGTTACAATAATTTGACTGGAAGTCAATTTATTACTAATCGAGTTTTGAAGGTTTTCATGAAGAGGGACAAAATTGATTATTAAATGCATATAAATATCAGCCCAACCCTTATAACTATTACATCAATAAATAAATAGTTTGATAAGTGAATTAAAAAGATAGACCAGAATTAAAAAGAGAAAATTAAAGACTTTTGAATAAATCATAGTAACTATTAATTAAAAACTGATCAAAAGATTTATTCATTTAAGTCTCAAAATAATAATTGACATGAAAAACAGGTCTAACTCTAGTCATTCATTTTTAAGTATTTGATAAGCAATTATTTCGCATTGAAAAATTTTTTTCCTCTGCACTCTTGATTACACTAAACAATAAAATCTGCTATTGAATTATTATAACAAATATAAAACTAAATAATAATAATTATTATCATAAACTTCAGTATTATTTTCCAATGAAAGCTGAACTATAAATACAGTAATATTATTTGTCAATCATTTTAATCATGCTCTTTGTTAAAGACCTTGAATTTTGCTTTTGAAATGGACTACAGAAAAAAATCATTGATAATATTTATATTGAAAAAAAATTCATTGCATTCAAATCTATACAAATTCAATAGAAATCAAAGCATTAGTAATAAACAAAATCAGATTTCAAGTAGTGTTGACCCAAATATAAGCTTAAAAATTATGCATGTCTTTAGTTTTTAAGCTTTTTTAAAAATGTTTTCTCTTTTATTCTTTAGGACTTATATTATTTGTGCTGCAGTTTTATTGCTGTTGTTTACACAGCAGGTGTGAGTCTATCGTCTAGTTATAAGTATTATAACTTGAAGTCCTATTTGATTGTATACTAAATGCTAAATACTATTACTGTATAACAAAGTAATTCAAACTTTTTTCTAGAGACCGATTCTCGAAAATTTTGTTTTGCTTTTGACTTTCCGACTGTCTCTTCATTCAAAAATCTGTTTGAATTATTCAACAAATGAGGAAAAGTTTATAATAAATAAATAACTAAATATAGAATTAAATTCTGTTTACTTAATGTTGAAATTATTCTTAAGTTCACTTAAAATTCTATTGATTGGGAAAAAAGATTTATTAACATTTAGATTAACAAGTTTTGCATTTAAAAAAAAACTTGAATTTCTGTTAAATTCATGGAAACTGAAGTCAAATATATTTAATGTTTGTTTAAATATTATCGAGAATTTTAACTTATTTTTCAGGCTTAATATAATTTGCAAAAAAAACTTTTTCTCACTTTTAGAAAATAATTATAGTCTTCATAAGAAAGGAAATCAATTTAATTAGTTATCAAATTATAGAAAAGAAGTTGAACTTGAAATTTATGATAAAAATGCTTAAATTAATGGAAAATAAAACATTGAGGTCTCTATCGATTCATATCATGTTATAAATAAATATGAGAATAATTTCGAAAGTAGTGTTGCTTTTATAGCATGAGTAGAGCTATTATATTGGCGTCAGTATTGAGTAAACACTATCTCAATATCAATTCAATGCCAAAGTCTTGAGTGATTTTGCGTTATAATAAAAATGAAAAACTTAATTATTAATGATATTATATTTTGTTTTCGTGTTTATTATTTTAATCAGAACTATAAATAAATTCTTTGATAGTTTTAACTCTTTTTATTCAGTAAACAAGTTTGAAAAAAGTTTATAATACAAAATATCCTTTGAAAATATGCATAATATTAATGGCAATTGAATGTCATTTTTCTCTATAAGGAATAGAATTTGTTTATTGAAATTCAAAATATTTTTCACTTTCTGTCTGTCAACAAAAATGCAAAAATTTCCTCCAATTTCTCTAAACATAAAAAGTTCCTGAAATAAAATATAGTGAAAGAATACTAAACATTATATTTAAGATAACAATTGGCGCGAAAAAACTTTTAGTCTCTGTAAAAAAAGTTGAGCGGAATCAGGAAATAGCCTAAAGTCAAAAACAGATAGATATTTTTGAATAAAATGTGTCTGAATTTAGATTGATCTCAATTTTCACCTTCGATTACAATCGTATAGTTTCTTTCTAACCTTGTATTTGTCCCGCAATACAAACATTTATTTTTTTTATTTATATAAAGCGAAAATTATTTCATTGCATATCAACTGTCGTGAGTTTCCTTTTTAAGGATAATCATTGTTTGAATTGGACTTAATTTACTCTCAACTCATAGTAAACAATACTTTATTTGCGAAAAAATATATATAATTAGCCAAAAACTTATCCCATATCTAAAAGTTTATAAAAGTTTACGATTGAATGTCTTTATTAATATGTATTTAAAAGTTTTATAATAAGTATTTATAACTCCTATAACTCTTTCAACATTTTTTTCACATAAACATTCTTAGATTGTATACAAGAATATTATTTCTAGAAATTCATTAAAAAGTTTTTATTTGTTGAGATAAATAAATAGAAAGCAAAGCTAACGTCAAACAAGTTTATGTCTAATGTTTATCTAACATAACATAAAACATTTCGTATTGAAATTTATTTTCTTTTCTCTCCCTTTATATTCAGTTGAGTTGAAAGAAAAAAAAATCTATTTATAGGAAAATATTATTATTTTTTCGCTGATAAGAACAATAATAAATTTTGAATTACGCAAAAACATTATTAGCTTTTTAAATATGAGTTTTGACATCATATTGAATATTAATTTTTGTGAAGTAATAAAAGTTTTATCATATTAAATATCAAGGAATTCATAATTTTTATTTTATTTGTTAATTTTTCACAAAGTTATGTAGTATTTTTTTGATAAAATTTTTGTCTTCTTATTAAAGATAATTTTTGCTAATTTTCAAAACTAATTATAACTAATTTTCTGACTTGAGTTTCACACAATTCCTGCAAAATCGATATTCAGTAACTCTAGTATTCGAAAGTTAATTAATTAAACAGAATAAGGTATTTTTATTCAATTGTCAAAAGTTCTATTTCTCAATTTTCAAGAATTGTGAAAATTCAAAAGTTTTCACATCTATCAAAAAATCTATGAAATAACAGATAGGAAATAGTCTAAACTCATTCATAGCTACGATATTTCGTTCAAAAAATCCTCTAAACTATAGCTTTAATTTAGTCTAAAAAAGATTTATCACATTCTGCTACAAATAATTAAACAGAATTTCAAACTCCTTAAACGCGTTTACTCTCATTCTCCCCCTGAAAAAAATTTAATATCATTATTGTTACTGATATAACAGTTAAAGCCCATTATCAGTGATAGAGCACTCGCAAGTTTAATTCATACAGATATATATTGGCATTAGTTTTATGAGTCGCGCCCTTTAATCGGCCCAATGCGCACATTGCGTATATTAATGTATAAAACATGAACAACGTCCCTAAATATTCATAAATTGTCCCCCTTTTGTAATAACATGTATAATTTGGCTCCAATACATCATCTTTGACTGGATGGAAAACAACATTCCGTTTAGTTTTATTATTACAGTTTATGATACTTACAAATATTTAAATTTTTTTCTATTCTTTTCATATAATTTGTATAAATGTCAATAAGAGACAAATATAAGTTAAATTGATTGTATTTTATTGATTAACTACTTATTTTTCAAGGTGAGTCACGAAAGCTTTCATGCAAGGTTACAAATTTGATCTAACTACAATTGCGCCAGATTAATTTTTTAAGCCCCTTATTTGTTTACACGACTTCGTTGATGAACAGCTAGAACTCAATCAGTGTTGCGCACATCACAGTGTGTTTATGCGCCTGCTTTTCACATTACTGTCACATTGCGTTTTCACGTAAACCCAATTGAGAGTATTATGTGCGGTGACGAAGACGAGAGAGTCTATCAAACATCTAAACGCGTGTTTAGCGCTCAGACAAATTAAAAACTTTTTATGATCATTTAGAGCAAAAATTATTGAATTTTCTAATTAAATATTAATTGCGATTTGAATTTATCGCTGATTTATTGAACTTATCCAATGCTTAATATATTCGAAAGTTTTTTTAGTTAACTTCTCATAAAGTTAATGAAACACTAGTTTTTCAATAAACTTGAACTTTAAATGAATAGAAAATCTGCAGTGATTCAGATAAACAGCTATAAAGTGTATCAGAAATAACAGTGAAGTTACTTTTCTGACAAAAATTTAATGTAAGTAATTATGAAGTTTTTGAAAACTTTTCTCATATTTTAGGAACTTTTGATACAAAAAAAACTAGATTTTTCAAGTAGTAAATATTTTTCAGGAAATCTGTATAACCAGAAGTGATATAAATCGAGAAGAAAAAACACTTTTGTCTCTAGTTTAGTATTTCACAAATGAAATACTCACGAGTCAAATAACGGTAAGTTTATTTCAAATATATTTATATTGATATTGTTTTTCCTGTTTGTAAAATAATAATCCAGAGCAAGAAAAATAAAAATCTCATATAATTTTCTCATAAATAAAATATAAGCTGATATCAGATAACATACAATATGAATAGAACTTTAATCAATGTCTACAGAGAGAGAAAAATCAGACATTAGTTCAGTATAAACATTCATATACTTGAAAACTAAATAAAAATTCTAAATAATTAAGTTAAATATTAAGCATAATGAAGTTGTGCATTCTTAGCATAGCTGAAAAAATTTGTTATTCATATATAAAGACATGCAAAAAGAGATCGAACTCAAAGAGAGAACTCCATAGACTTTTCGCTAATTAATAGTAAAGAGCTGTTGACATTCCCTTCATTTTCATATAGCTCTTCTTCTACTTGACTCGTATTCTTTCCCCTTATTTTTTTAATTCAATTATTGATTTTTCTGTCAACTTGACAAATAAAGCTGTTTTTCTTATGTTTCTCATATCTCTAAATGAGAGTTCACTTTTTGAAAAAATATTTTAACATCTTTTTCATCCCCTTTTCTAACTATCTCTTTTTGAAAAAATATTTCTTAGGCTTAAATTATAAGTAATATTTTTCAACATTTTTAATTGAAAGAGAAATTTTTTTATTGGAAATAATTTTTGGTTTTGCTTTAAAAGCTTTTTTCGCTTCATCTGATTCTCAGTTAAGTTTGTTCTGGATTTTTTCAGACCTCTCAGCAAAAAGTTTTTATAATTTGATGAATATTTAGATATTCGTTAAGTTAAACAAATTTTTATAACTGTGAACATTATTTTTCTAATTAATTCTTACATGAACTTTTCTTCCAATACTCGTAAATCATTTATATAATAAACTAAACGAATGAATTGATAAAAGAACTGTTTAGTCAGAAAAACAGCGACAAAAATATGTAAAAGAAATTAAATAAAACGCATGTAATATACAGTATAATAGAGTTTGAAAAGAAAAAAGAGAGAAAACAATGCATTAAAACAAACAATAAAGAAAAGAAAAAAATGAATGATCATTAAAATAAATTAAGAATTATAAGTAATTCTCTCAATGCATGATCAAAAAAAAATTACAATAAACTTATAATGCATTTAACATTCTCTTAATATAGTGTTATTCATAGCTAGTAATCAAATGCTGAACTTGAAAAAAGTTATAATACTCTTAACTGTTATTTATATTGTATGGTTAGATATATCGCAAGTTTATTCCATAACTCCTTTATATATTTAGTTAGTATACAAGTATACAAAGTTAGGCAATCATTTCAAGGTTGTTATGTTTATCTCTCACTCTCTATTTTTTTCTGCAGCCAGAATTTTATATTATTTTATGCTTTTTACACTGTGAATATATATTCAGTTTTATGCCCAGTATTTAAAATAAATATATAGTTTGTTTAGCGCTTTAGTGATATCGAGGTTTTTGCGTATGTGTAGAGTATATACAAAACGCGTCAAAACAGTATATGTAATGTCAATGCATATAAAGATTTTTATGCTTGAAATTAAGAGTTAGGTTAGAATGAAATGAATTTTTTTCTCTCGATTACGTAAAAACTTGTTGTATAAATAGTTTATAGAAATAAATGCATTTCATTGTTGTCTTAGCTTTTGATTGTATACAAGCATTCGTTTCTCTAAAGCAGTCGATAAATAATTTTATTATCATTTAATTTTTTTTTCGTCCTCTCTTTAAATATAATTTTCATTATCATGACATTGAATGATAAGATTATGTTCACTATTGCTCTGCATTTTATACTCAATAAATAATAATATCATAGTAATTAAATAGACGTCTGATTTTAAGCTACGTAAACATCTATTTAATTCGAGTAATTATTTATAGTATCAGTTCTTTAGCTATTTTTAAGAAATTTTTTACTAGTTTTAAACTTCATTAACAGCTATCAGGAAATCGACTTTTAGTTTTAATTTTATTGTCACTTAAGTGATAGTTTAGAAATTTTTTCTTTAAGTTATTTAAGCTTTAAAAAAACTTTTGTGGTAATCAATGCCTAGACTTTTACTTCACCGGAAATCCAATTTAAACAAAAACTGCATTAAAAAGGTATTAACTGATAGTGAAATAAAAGTGACGGAAACTTTGTACATGAATTGTTTTAAGTTTCTGTTTTTGTATATCATTATCAATAGTATTGCAAACAATTATTTATTTGATAATAAAATAACTTTTAGGAATGACTTCTATCGCTAAACTGAAACAAGTCCTGAATATCTGAATATTATTTTGAATTTCTATATCATTTACAATTTACATAAATTTTATTTTATAGTTTATTAATAAATTTTACTATAAATAGAAAAAAGAAAGTTTTTCGAGCTTTATTATAAAACTTAATCATTAGTTTTCTTTCTAATGACATATTATAAGAAACCGAAACTGAAAACTAATTTGAAATTTTTGTTAATATAAAATATTTCAATATAAATGGTTATGAAAAGTATCAGAAAGTTATAAACTTTTGTTTCTAAATAAGCTGTATTTCAACGAATTGATAGCATGTTATAGAAGTAAAATGTAATTTATTTTTTGTAAATTAATATTTAATCTCATCTAAAACAATACCACACAAACAGTTTGAGGCCATGTGTGTACTGTTATTATTATTCCCATTTAGGGTCTAAATAAAAAAGAGTTTTTCTATTCAAAAGCTTGTTATCAAATAACAAACAATTAATTATATTATCAATAATTTTTATACACCTTTCATGTATAGATAGATAGCTATTCACATACGTAAGTGAATTAAATTATATGATTGAAAAAAACTTGAACTTTCTATTAGTGTTATTATTATTTGTCGTGTCCTTAAACTGATGGCATTGAAAACTTGGGCCTCAAATCAAATTGCATTTTATTTCTCTAGTTTAGAAAAACTTTTAAAGTCTGGTTTTATGATTACATTTCAATAGCATTAGGATTTGTTTCAATTGATAACTTTTTTCTTTCTTCTAAAACAATATCCAATTAAATATGTTTTATTAGGTTTTTAGGAAATCGTCATTTTATTGAATAAATTGAATATAATATAATTTATTTTTTTCGAGAGTTGTTTATCTTAAATATTAAAACATTAAAAATTTAATAGTTTGTTAGGTTTGTTTGACATGTGTATTAAAAATAATTTTTATGGCAAAATGTTTCTAATATTAATCTGAATAAATTTTTTTCTATTTACTTATTTTATTATTTTATCGATATATTCGTTGACTTATTTGTTTCGACACAAGTTTTATGAGTTTTTTGGATGCTTTAATAGTTTTTGAGCTCAATTTTTCTTTTATTTTTTGTATTTTATTGACTTTTTGTTTGAATTTTTAAATGCAATTTTCATGACTTTTGTGCATTAGAAAAATTGAATAATTTTTTTTGTTCTTCTTATACAATACTTATAAAACATGATGAAATTGAATAGTATTTTGTAATTCAATTGAAATTTTCTATCATTGAATTTCGGAATCAGTAATTTATTTGTAATTATAGCGCAAAAATTAATTAAGAGGTAAATTAAAATATCTTTTGAAATAAAAATTATAACTGAAGAGAAATACATATTTTTCATAAATTCAAAGCTACATAAACTTCAATCTATCTGTTATTCTCGATCTCATCCAAATCCCAACCAATTCATGTATTTAAATGAGAATTAAATTTATAATTAGCTATTTGTCAAAAAAATTTCATATTGTTCCAGAAAAATGTCTAAAAAAATCTGTTTTTCAAATTAAATTTTAATTTGAAGTCACTTTTAGGCAGATTATTCTAATTTGAATTTTTCAAAAATATCTACAGTAGTATCGAAACAAAAATTAATGATAAACTAAATTTAATGTAAAAAAACATTTTGATTGTCTTATTATAAGTTTACGATCATTTTTATGATCATTGATTATAAAGGAAGAAAACTAATGACTTGTGCCATAACACAAGCCATAGGTTATTATTTAGTTATGAATAATAATGCGATAAAAAATAAGTAATACAATAATCGTGTTTATACTAATCGAATCCTAAGCAGTTTTTCTTTACCTCGACATGAGATCTATTAGAAAACTTAGTTTACTATTCGGTTCATTTTTTCCTCGTTTTGTCACTGCTATTATCTTAACCTGTAGTCAGTGTTTACATCAGTGGTTACACTGAAGAAGAGGTAGACTTTTAATCATGATATATAAGAAATAAATTCAAGTCTAACACACTTCTGAATGCAGTTCAGGTTGAGATTAAGGTTAAACTGACTTAACATCGACTCCACATGAAGTCATTGTCAAACATAAGTTTCATATAAAAACATAATAAATCATTTTTAAATATAAAGAATTTTTTGTGGACAAAATGATTGATTAATGAATAATTCAGAAAATTCAACAAACTTTATATCTGTTTATGAGATTCATTAAATTTTTTGGTTGAATAAAATACTGAACAATTAATTTTTGTTTATTATATTTTAATTTGATTCAAAAACTTCAGAAATCCTGAGTAAATAATTCTAAAATCAACTTCGGATCGAATATATTTACCAATCATGTATTCATTAGTTTTATAACATTTGAATAAAAATTCAATTTTAATTTCTGCATAATTGTGATAATTTATTCAATAATTAAATCTTATTTGTATAGCAATTACCCGATAATAATAAAATATGACACTTGATGTTAGTGTAGTATAAGGTCAAGGATGAAAATCAAAATGTTAAAAAAAATTATTGGCATTTCGCCTGTTGTTAGTGAACAAAAAATTAGAGGCAAACAAGACGTAAATTCTTGTAAAATAAACTACAGAAATATTTTGATTCAAATAAACATGCTATATATCTATCTATTTATAACATACAACCAAATCTATTAACAAATTCATACAATAAGCTAATAATTTAGTTCGAAATAGAAATTGAAATAAAGATAATAAATTGATAAAAATTTAGCATAACTTAATTTGCGAAAAAAATAATCATTTCTCTTATATAAATACTTAACTCTATATTAACTTCAATAATACACAAGTTTTTCTCAACTCATTTTTTTGCCTGAATAAAGTGTTTGTGAATATATTTTTGAAAATATTTCAGGGACACTGAGAATAGAGACTTGAGTTAGACTTGAGAAACATAATAAGTTAGCAAAGAGTAATTTATTTAGCGTCTCATTGCCATCGTCTTAAGGCATTTGTTCAAAAAAATACTATTACATTGAATGCTGAATTTTGTAATCTTTTATAACAGTATTATTTTTAGTGATGTATTACTTTATTACTCAAGATTTTTTCGATACCTCACTGTTAGAAAACTTTCTATGCATTGTTTTTTTGCTTATATGAGTGACTATTAAGCTTAAAAATAGGAAACTTTTCAAAAGATTTTTTTGATTCCAAGAATAGTGATTTCATGATAAATTTTTGAAATATAATTGTATATAAAAACTACTCAAACGAGGCCTTTCTCAGAATTTTGAATTTTAAATTCATTTATCATTTTCGAAATCTAAAGTTTTTTAAGCATGAAATTCAGGTATTTTTCTGAAAAACTCATTCCAACCCTTTCAGAGTTTAACTTTTTTCGATTCACTTTTTATAATTGTGTCAAATATTATGCGTTTTGATTTTTTTATTTCTTTTTTTCAAATAACGAAAACGCCTGAAATTTTCTTCAAAGTCATGATAATTATGATTGTGATAAATCATATCTAACAATAATTAATTAGTTTATGAGAAATGACATCTCAATTAATTAATGATCATCGAGTGTATGGCTATCAGGCGTCTTAAGTGTATTCCTCTATTAATAAATTTTTTGACTCTTTTCTTCATAAATCATATTATCTTTTGGAAAGTATATAAACTCTTATTGTGTTTGAAAAATTCTTTCCACTCTAAAAATCAAGATTTTGTCTCTGAGAAAAATTCATTATTTATTAACTCATGATCAGAGCTTTTAAAGTAAATCCATTTCAGTTGTTTTCGAAACTTTTTATTTAATACCCATTTTAAAAGTTATCAATAATTAAGACATTTTATAAATAGCTCCCAAACTATAGATTATGTTTAATAATTCATTCAATGAAATAAATAACTTGTAGATGAGATAAGTCTATATGTTGAAAATCAAGGGGAGTTCAAAATTCATCGTTTTAATAACGAAGATTTTCTAAAATTTTCCCGAAAGAAGTTTTTCAATAAGTCTTTAACTTTTTACAAGTTTGTGAATTGAAAAAAATATATTTCAAAGTAGTTATTTTGAAATTTAAAAGTTTTCTGTAAATTATTTTTAGTTTCTTTTGAATTTTAACTAAAATTTTCCTGAAAACCAAAGTATTTTTTCAGGAATCTTGGGAGGGGGCGGAGGTTCAGGTTTTCACCATCGAAGGGAGGGTCTCAAACCCTATCCGACCTCCCTTTTCAAATTTGACTTGTAGTTTGAAAATAAGCTAATTATGAATGAGTTTAAATCATAATTATTGCAGTGGCCAACAAAATGAGCAGTTATTACATAACGACTAATTAGTAATTTTTAATGAAGAAAAAATGAAGACTAAACGGAAAAGAGTTTTTCTACTAATGTATCAATGCTTAACCTAAAAAAGGTTATAAAAGATAGCTCAATATTTACAATGAATCGCAATCTCATTACAGCGCAAAAAAAATATTTAAACGGAAACAACAAAAACACAAACTTTATTATTGAGATAAATAAGCGCAGAAAAAAATCAGACAATAATTTCATAATATTTACTAGAGATAGAAAAAGTGGTAAAAGTTTTTGACACTAATTATCCAGTATTTCCTTTTTCACAATTTAAAGGATGAGTTTTTATGTCTCCGCTCGAGTTCAGTGTTAAAAAAGTTTCATAAAATGATCGCGAGTTTTGAAAATTGAAATAAATTCTAAAACATTTTATTGATTGGGAATTTATTTTACAAGAAAAGAAGTAATAAAAAAGTTTTGTCCCGTTTTAGGATTTTTTAACGATTTCCTCTACTGCTAAACAGTCTCTCTTTTCGCTTCTTCGCTCTCCTTATGTTACGAAACCATTCATTTATATAACATATATATGAAAAAACTGTTACATCACATGAGAGAAAAAATTTTCAACAAATGCCTTGAACTTTAAAAACTGATGTCTGACTTTCTTTCCGCAATTTTTCTTATCGACAACTTTGAAAAACTCACTGTTTTTTGTTTTTCCATTTCTTTCAACTATCAAAGCTCTAAAAGATTGATATTTTTTGCCTGTTTTCTAGTTTATGGCAGCTTTTTATTTAGGTCTATGTTTTTGTTGATCTATTTTTGTAGGTCTTTGTTATATGTGTTAAGCTTTTGGATTAGTTTAGTATTGAGTTCGAAAATTTCGTTTCAAATTCATTTGTATTTCAAATCGAGAATTGAATAAAAAAATTCTATTTTATTATTCATGAAAACATGTTTTCATATTATAACTGACTTGAAATCCATATAAAACTTTCTGAATATAAGTTTTCAATTCAATCAAAAAAATCTAATCAACTCAAAGCTAAACAAAAATTGAAAAGTAAAATAGAATTAAAAGTTTTCACAAAACTTCAGCTCATTTCTAAAAAAAGCAATAAACAAACAAAGACAACAGAAATAGACTAAAAAGAAAAGTGAAATGGATTCAGTCATTCATTTTCTGCTCCGGTATATAAACACAAAAGTTTTTTCAACACATCGTTTTATTTTAGGGGCGCTTTCAATATAATTCAGTTTTCTCTTGATAAATATAGAGTAAGAGCAGGAATGAATGTTTGAAATGCAATTTTTATTCGAGCAAAATATAGGAATTGATGCTATATTATAGCCCGAAAACGGCTTATGTCAACAATAAAGCGCGCGCTCAGAGAATATAAGGTTTGCTTGAATTCAGTTTTCAGGTCTCTTTCTCTCTGTGTATATTTCTATCTATATATAAGTTATATATTCGTTTGGAAACGCTTTTAGATAAACAATTGTTTGTATGTGAAAGTCTCTTATGTCAATAAATGCCTTCTTATATATCAGTAATACTTTTGGAAAATAAGAGAATAAGTTTTTATTTTCTTTTTCTCTCTTTTTTTGCTTCACATACAGTGAAAGCGTTGTATTTTTAGGCTTAAATTCGTTTGCATTTGGAATAAATGAATTTATTAAATGATAACTCAATTTTTTGTTGTTGTTTTTCTCGTATACATCATTTGTTGAGAAAATTAAGTTTTATTCTGAAGATAAATTGCTTTTTTTGTTATTCAATTTTTATCATAACTCAAAACGGGCATTAAATGTATTCCTAATGATTCCTAATTATTTTGAGAATTTTAAAGTTTTAATGAGTTTTATTCTAATTAACTTTTTAATAATTATCATTAATTTTGAACCTTTTATTGAGCAATAAAAATTTTAATCAAAAAAAAGAATAATTTCTTTTAATGGATTTCTTTTAATATTTAGAGAAAACATTTTGCAAACTGTTTAAGAGTTATAAACTTTTTTCGCATAAAAACCATATTTAAAATTAGTATTTTTGACGATTTTCTCATCTTTTATGTTCTTTTTACGACATATACATTTTGCTACAAATATAAAGAATACACATCAATAATATATTTTAGTCATAGAATAGCCTCAAGCTATTCAATAGCCAATTGCTCTCGAGTTTTATGCCTAACAATAACTCAATAGTTAAGACTTATATCATATATTTATTTGTCTGTTGAACGCAAGCTTCGAAAACAGCTAGAAATCGATCTCAATATCAAATTATATTTATAGAAAAAAATTCTTGAGATTCTTTAAACTAATAAAACTTTTAACTCGTTTAAAATTTCTAAAAGATTTTTGTAAACAAGTTTCACATTTTATAGCTTAATAAATGTTGAGATCATTTGAATTTAAACTTTGAAACAAAAAGTAGATTACTGAAAATTTTTCTGAAAACATTTTCGAAGTTTTTTCCATAACATAAATCCGAAAGAAAATTATTTCTAGTGAATAGCCCTTAAAATTGAAGATAAGCAGAAAAAATATTGCGAAATAAGATATGAGTTAGTCTTAAAGCAATGGACTATCGCTTAAACAAAACAAAAATTTGAAGAGAAATTCGATCAAATAAAATACAGTAAATATTTTATTCATTATATTTTTCTACTCCGATGGAAACAAGTATTTTCTTTCTCCCCATTTTTATATCAATAAAAATGTTTTTGTTATTTATTATCATTTCTTTATAAACTGTATATATTTTGAAATTACTTTTTCACTCATTGTTCATATTTTTGTTATTCAATACTTGAGGCAAAACATAAAAAGTTTTCGATATAAAAGAACAGAAAAAGTTTTGTTAAATGCTCACAAAAAACTACTCAAAAATCTATCCTAAAAGTTAGCGAATATTTTTAGTGACCATTTATTACTTAACAGATAACTATTCAGAGTATTTTATTGTAGAAAAAGAGGATCTATTTTGCAAATGATTCCCAATTTTGTCACTTCAGTCGTCGAAAACTTATTTAAAACTTTTTTAACCATAGGAGAAAAATAAAGAGTTGTTTAAATTAGGCTTAAAATTCTTACCCTTAACTTAATGTTATGTTCCTTTCGTTTTGATGACACCCTATTCTACCTAAAGTGCATTTTCAAGTTTTTAAAACAAAACTGTTAACCAAAAAACATAAAATAAACTAAAGTTAAAGAAATGGTGAAAAGAAATTGTAAATTCGAGTCTTAAGTCCGGCCGAAAAGAAATAAAAAGTAGAAAAAGATTACTCTTTTCTTACAGAACTTGTACTCTAAGATCGCGCCCCAAAAGGGACCGAAAAAAGAGACATTAAATTTGAGCCCAAAACTGTCCCACAGGAGTACAGATACGAAAAAATAGTGAAATAACAGTACAAAAAATAATAGTTTCCTTTACTTTTCAAATACATTACGCAATCATTTCACTCAATTTCCTATTTTTGTTCAATAAGAAAACATAAATCTTTTATTCCTTTCAAAGAATAGGACCTTTTTTTCTTTTTTCAAGAAAAAAGTTGACCATTCCTTCGAGAGGTCGGCGGCCTTTCGGGTACAATTTTTCACAATAAACTAGAGTTTTGAGAAAAAAATGTTTCTCAAAAGCGGGGAAATCAACGCTTTCTTATGTAACAAACGATGTGTTAAGAAGTCTCTTAAAAATTTAAAACTACAGCTATTATTATTATTCAAACTTTTTTAGAAAGTATTCGTCCCCTAGTGTTGAAAATAATGGTGACATCAATGGCAGATCTGAAGCTTTGAGGCTCAATATAAGGGTCTCCTACAGTCACTCCTGTCTATAGGGGTTTATGAACTTTTTTATTTGCATAATTTCTACGATATTTAAAAATATATATTAATCTAAAGGAAAAAATTGGTTTTTATTAATTACAAAATATTAAAATTGTTCAATTCATTAAAAACCAAAATATTTTTTAATTTCCTCTAAAATTATAAGATTAAAAGTCAGCTTAACTTCACTATAAGTTGTATAAACTCGAGATCTGATAATAATTTTTAGCGAATGCAAAGAAGTTATCAATTCTTAAAAAATTCAAAAAAGTTTTTGAAAAAAATTCGAATTGATTTCGGGATTAAAATTAAATTAAGATTTTAATCAGATTAATAAAGAATTAAATGAATGGATTTTGATTCTAATATAAACCCCTACTTGTACAGCAAAACAGGAGCGACTGTATAAAAGTTCGACCTAATAATAAATTACATAATACATCGATAGTTGAGTTTCACTTAAAAATCTCTTGCTATAGTATAGTATAGATTGCGTAAAAAGTTTTTGTTTAGATATATGTATATATAAAGAATTATACAACAAATATAAAGAGTGTGGGAAACTCTCCGCTCTTTCTCTCTCTTCACTACTCTCTCTTCACTACTCTCTTCAGTGTCCAGAATCGGGAAACTAACAGCTGCTCTGCACGTAATATTACATAACAGTTGTGTATACATTAAGGCAGAAAAGTTTTTCGCATTTATTTGTATTTGTCTGAAGCCTGTTTAGAAATGGGGGGACTTTTAGGCTCTCTTCTTCTCCGCATTTTTAGCCCCGGAATCGCATCCCTAAACATTGTTTGCCTATAGTTTTTGCCCCCATTTATTCGGTTCCCTTTTTATTTTTGTTTAGTCACTGAAAAAGACCTCATTTTTCAAAAAGTTTTAAAAATAGGGTTTTTAAATAAAAAACTTAAATAATTCGACTGAAAGTTCTTTGAAAGAAGTTTTCAACAAGACTTTTATTTTGGGGAAATTTTCTCATTATTTTCTCTCAAAAAGTAGGTTTTCAAAACATAATTCTTATGTATGAAATGAATTTTGAATCATAATGAATATGAAAAACTTTAGTTTTTTGTATTAAGTTTACTTTCAAAAGTGTTTTATCAAGGATTCATTCGATGAGTTATTTATCTAAATATTAGATTCAATTGTTTGGAAATTATTGAACAAACACAATAAGTATTGATATTCAAATCTTCAGTTTGAAAAGTTCATACTCTGATTCTTATCAATAAGATTTCATTTCTCATGCATTTTGTTTATAATAAGAATTATAAGAGTCTCGAAGAGTTCTAAAAACTTCTGTTACACGTTTCAAAGGATTAATGAGTAGAAAATTGAATACTATTTCATACAATTTTAATTAATTTGGATTTTGATAACAAGTCTCGTTTACTTTATTTAATTTTATGTATATTTATAATAACATAAGTTTTATGAAAATGATAACATGTGTCGAATAATTAATTAATTTTTTATTTGTTTTATTATACGTCTGTTTATTGTCCAGTAATTAATATTTCATTTTAATTATTGTTTTATTCATACATTTCTTGTTGAATACAAACTATGATAAACTTTTTAAGAATAAATCATTTCTTATTAAACTTTTATCTTCAAAATGAATAAGAATTTAATTCAAAAATACTTCAAATCCTTTTCATAAACAGCAAAATCTCTTAAAGACTCAAAATTACATTCAGTTTAAAATTAAATTCTATAAAACACTTATACAACTGATTATTGATTAGCTATAAATAGAGCCGAAAAAAAAATAAAAGATAATACAGTTTAAGCCACTTAATCATCACAAAAACAAAACAAGAATAAAATTAATCTTAAAGAAATCAATAAATTCATGAAAAATCTGACTCTAGAAGCGGAAAAACCCTAGTTTTAAATTTAAATCCTAGAAAAAGTACCAACTTTTCTATCAAACTAACACACAATATAAGGTAAACAATACTAAATTTAGAAATATTTCGTGTATAGTATAGAGAATAGAAAGACTGAATGTTAGGTTGCATGACATGACTATTGTGTCATTTTATACTCTATTGAAATGCATTTTGTTGAGACCCTCGTGAGTCCCTCCAAAAACTTTTTTTGGTTCACATATGCCTTTCGGCAATGATTCCTCTCCTAAAGACCAGATTTTACTGGAATATAACACAGAAATAAGAGTATAAATCTCTCCCACGTTTGTTGTCTGTATTGTTGCGTTTTATACTACAGTAGTATTATATTAGTCTTGTTTAGAAAGTCCGACTTTGCTTATTATGTAAGGTTTTCCTCTCTTTCTAGTTAACTATCTCTCACTCTCTTTCTCTTCCTTTTGGTCGTGAACTCTATTCAATTCGTTTGATTCACTTTTTTCTCTGACTCTAATTTTCTATCGCTCTTTCCTGTGCTAACCAGGAATTCATTTTTTCCGCGAATAGGAAGCGGAACCTGTTATATAAGTGACTGCACTATAAGTCTACTCATGTATTGTCCACTTTTATGTTGTTTGTTTACGTTTTTTCATATGAAATTTACTTCCGAAATATTGCATAAAAAGTTAATAATCATAATAAACAGTAAAAATTTTATCATAAGTTCTGCCTCTTTTTTCGCTAATTTTATTCACTGTGAAAAATTATTCAAATATTCATAAGAAAAATGAATTGTTTTCGAGCTTCAAAAACTTTTATCCAGAAAAATATGTTTTTTTGAAGTTCAAAAACTTAATTCTTTAATTAAAATGCGATTTTTTTCTAGCATTGCATATCATATCAGTTGATCTGAAATTTTAATCAATGTTTGGCATAAAATTTAAAGTTTTATTTACATTTTTCCCATAATGAAAAAAAATCATAAATTCTGTTTCAACACAACTGTCGAAAAACTGCTCAATAAATCATTTCTAATTTCATATATACTTTATTGCTCTCTAAATAAAAACCTCTTCTCTCACTCTCTTCTCTACTCTATTTCCTAACGTTTTATCGCTTTTAAAAAACCCAATGTTTGTCGAAAATATGAGTCACGTATTGTTGTAATTCTCATGCAAACAACAATAGCCACCAAAATATGCTATAATAATCGCAAACTCGCATCTCATCTCATCAGAAAACTCGCCTCTTTTTATTATTTTAATCCCTCTCTGCAGAAAAAACTGCCCCAATTTTTATAGAAACGAATTCCCCTTCGGAATCATTTGTTTTCCCCCCAAATAATGCCTTTGATATCATCTAAATATTCGGTCCCCTTTTGATCCCCCTTTTTATATAATAAGTATAGCGTTTCAAACGTTATTCAATCACATATTGCCTATTATTAGTTCATTTCTTATACGAATTTTTTTCTCTTTTAACTTTTTATAAAATAGAAATTTTTAAATCTCTGAAAGATTTTTCATCTCTTTATCATTCAAAGAAATTTTGATAAGATATGAATTTTTCCCGAATTTAATTAATAAGATCTATATTTCAAGAGTAAACTTAAAAACAGATTTAAGTTCAATTGCAATCAAATTAAAATCAAATATTTTAAAATTTTTCACCTAAAAAATGAAATTTTATGAGATATTTCCCCATTTTATTGAAATTTTTTATTACTTCATCATTCAGATAATGAATAGATTGAAAATAGAATTTCAGGCTAAATAAGCGAAAACAAAAATAAAAATCTTCCTCCACTTTATATTTTATTTTATTTGTGCTCAAACCAAATGTCGTCGTCCCTGGACTTCAATTATACCGATTTTCAATATATTTACAATTGTAGGGAAAAGTTCTAAATCGGGTGAAAAGGGGACCGAACCAGAGTGAAAGGGGGCCAAAAACTTTAGGCCCCTGTTTAGTAAACACTTGTGTGTTGTGTTATGTGTGTGTCAGTGACGCAATTGGTCTTTCACTCTGCTTAGCTCTCATACTACTCATGTGTATTCGGTGTCTCTCACCCGACAAAACTCTCTGACACTTGATCTCTAAAACCCTGCAAAAACTTTTTAGTTACCATTGAATTCTGCTCTCATTCTGTGCTATATTTTAAAATTTGTTTAGAAAAAAAGCTAAAAAGTTTCCGAGTTTTATCTGTCTCTCACTATTCGGATGGAGAAAAGATGTTATAAATAAAAACAGTATTATTTTTCTCACTTCTGAGTAAACTTTTTTTCTCTCTCTCTTCACAACTAATCTGAGAAAAACAAACAACAAAAAACTGTCCGCAATAGTATTCCCTTGAAATAAATGATGAAAAACTTAACTTTTTTTTCTAGAAAACTGTTTCTCTGAATAACGGACCAGAAGTCAGATCTCTCTCAGCATTAATTACAATAAATCTGTTATTTTTTATCGTGTGTCAAAAAAATTGTATTTCATTATACAGTTTTTCATGAAGTTTTAGTCAATAATTTTATTTTCGTTGAACTTTTCTGTGACTGAATTTGATATAACAATAATCCGGTGTTAAGTCTGTCGACAGACGATAAACTTCAATAAAGACAAGACTTGAGAACATTCTCCTCAAGAATAAGATAAGAATGAAGTGAAAAAACTATATCTCTTAATAATATTAATAATAGAAACAGAAGAAGTGAAAAAACTTTTTATATGAATACGATTTTCGATCTAAAACTTGAAAATTTTCACCATTTGTTCGTTAATTGAACTAAAGGTAAGCTTAAAATAATTTCTTTTAACATCAATTATCTCTTGATTTCTGAATATTATTATGTTTTAGTTGAAAAATTAGTCGATTGTATCATAAAATAATATTTAGGTTAATATATTTTTATCTTATTATAACATTTCTATTATTCATGATATAATACTATTAACAACTCTTTATTTAAGCTCATTATTAAAGCTATCAATAAATACACACAAAACTTTTTCCACTCGTAATAAACAAAATAAATTCATGGCATAAATATTTTCTATCAATTATTTTATTATTTATCAGTAAAATCGCACGAAAAATATATTTTTTTAAACTGATTAATAAATAAAATCAAATTAATGAGTTGTAAAACTTTTGCAATCATAGCGACAGATAATAACAAACTTGTTATAAATGATAAAAATCTGGCGAATTTAAAGCTCATTCAAAAAATAGAGTAAATATTTCAAGAGATAAATGGGTTCAAAAACGATATAAATCCAGCTTCAAATCCATAAACTTTTCCAAAGCATAGAAAAAATTGAAAAATATTTATATTTATAAAAAGAAATAAAAAATATATTATTTACAGACTTATAAAAACAGTAGGAATGCTATCATATAATAAGCTTTATTTCTTATGTAAGAAAAAATATAAGACAGATGTTTGCGCAATAAAAAAACATTCTACAAATTATGATAAAAAAAATCTCAAACGCAGTGTTACATAATTTTTCTTTTCAGGGGTGAACTGATGTTTTTTATGCATCATATTTAGGGGGCATTTAATATATTCTAAACATACTGAATATATTTAAGTCTACTCGACATTCATGAAGCTCCACAACTCATATAATTTTTTGATAACTGATAGATAACTAGGAGGAGACCCAACTAAAAAAAATTTCATAGATTATCAACTGGTAGTAAAATTTCATTTTATTATTTAGCAAAAAGAGTAATAAAACTCTTAAATAATTTGAGGCCCTTTTCGCGGAAGGTGTCCTGTCCTAAAAATTTCAAGAACGACATACTTTTTTCTGAAGTTTTATTTATTATCATTGATTTATCTCTAGTTATAAACTTTTGGGGCTCAGGGAGTGAGTCATTGTTATGATTTAAATATGGTATTAGTTTGTAATAAATTTCCAGGTCTTAGACTTAATCGGAATGTTCCGAAAAAGCTGTAAAAGTTTTTATATCCGAATTAAATAATGTGTAATCACCTTTATTTTAAAATTTTTGGCCGCAGGAAATTTTCTAAATTTTAAATTAAGTCTTTGAAAGATTATATAAATATAAATATTTTTCAAATTCATTCGCTTACAGGACATGAAAATATAGATATATAAACATATTTATAAGATTCACATCTTATCTAATTTTGATAAACTTTTGAGCGAAATCAGAATGAATTTGAAATCTTATTTTGAAATCTCATCAAAAATAGTAAAAACAGATCAAAAACAAAATCAACTTTGATATGGATTTGACCGAACACTTAATGCCGACTGAAAAACAGTATTATATAACACATTATATGCAGATTTTATGTTTTATTTTCATGCAAAATAAGGCGATTTTGTTCGTATTCTAACTGTTTTAGAAAACTTTTTACTATGAGTTTACTCTGCCGTGAAATTAGTTGTGACTGAAGAGATTCGGTGAATAATTTGCTATATTATCCGCATATATGTGTTTATACTGTTTTGAGGGGTCTTATAAACCATACTTTATATAAAACTCTCGTATAATTTGGTCAAAGAATGAATTTCCTCTCTTTTAATTTTATTGAAAGTTTGAACAAATAATGATAGCTTTTGTAATTTGTTTTATTTTTTTACTCTTATTCATCAATTCTCTCATTTGTTTTGCTGTTGATTATGATCTCTTTTATTTGGGATTTAGATTAGATTTCTTTCTATTGTAATTTTCGAATAAATTCTTGGATTGAATTGAATTCTAATAATTTTCTGAATATTAATCATAATTATAAGGTTTATAATAATTTCAATAAGACTTATAAATAAAATCTGAAATAATTAGTTGTTTAGCATTATATTTGCATTTATTATTATTGTTAACTAGAATTTATTTAATGCTTAATTC